>JAHBMJ010004900.1:1992-40034 GCA_018398765.1 Chromera velia | reverse complement strand
GGGGGGGGGGGGGGTATGTGCGTGCGAGCGAGCGCTCGTCTACCTATCTTCCCATGCACCCCCTGTACGCGTCTGTCTGTGCAGGCCGGCACGACCTCTGACGCGTTTCTGAGGGGGAACCTCGAATGGCTTGGGAAAGCGGGTGGGTGGGTGAGGGGGGGGCATGATGAGATGGAAAAGGGAGGGGGGATATTTGCAGACGGGTGGCTGGCGGGATTGGAATTCGCACATACAGGGTTTCAAAGGAGGAGGAAGGAAGACAGCGAAACAAACGAGATGGATGGGATGCCCCCTGTGTGGAGCAGTCGACCAATGGTCGAATGGCCTTTTTGATGTTTGATTTGATGCTTGTGTTGATTGTGATTTTTTCCCTCATCCCCCTGGGTGGATGTAGTTTCTTTCTTCTCATTTGTTCCGTCTGTTTGATTACGTCGTCTTTCCGTCAGAACACTGAATAAGATTTCCCTGTGTTTCTTTCGTTCAGTGAATTGGGCCAAGTTCTCTGCGACGGCGTCTCTGGGTGTCGTCCATCAAGGACAGATCAAGGATGGATTGAAGGTCGGGGGGTTCTTCTGTTGTATCTCCTCACCGTTTTGTGAACTCTGTTTGAATACGGTTGCGGGGTTCTTCTCTCGCATCCGGTGGGAGAGGATTGATCCGTTTGCCCTTTCGTTGAGAAGTTCATTCTTTCGTTGCGATCTCTCTGCGGGCTCTGTGTGTGTGGATTGCTTTGTGGGAGTGGTTTGGAAGGAAAGAAGGAAGGATGCGCATCCGTTCTCTCTCTTGGTGTTCCTCCGACTGTGTGTGTGCACTCAGTAGGTCTACTGTCTCTCTCACACATTCTTTTGTTCTCTTATTAATTGATGCACACAGGTCTACTGTCTCTCTCACACATGCGTATCCGGCAGTTCTCCTTCGGCCCTTTTTTTTTGCTTCTCTCCATCCCTGCTGTGCATTTTTGTGAGAGGATGTGCAGGTCCTCCAATCGTACCTTCCTGGAAGCGGGGGGGGGTCTTCTTCTTCCTTCTCTGAGGCGGGAAGTCTGTATGCGCTCGGTGGGTTCCTTCCGTCCGTTCTTGAGATCGTTGGTGTGCTCAAATTTAATTGTCACTTATTTTCATTCTGGTGGGAGAAGCCGTGCTTGCGTATTCAGCCACAGAGCTGTCTGTCTGTGTGTGTCTTCGGGAGGGGCCCTGCAAAGAGAGGGCTTCTTTCTTGTGCTGTTTCCTGCCCTCTCTTGATCGTCTTTCTCACTACATTCACCCCTCTTGTTGTTGTCGTGTAATCTAACACAATGCAATCCAATGGATGCAGGACTGATCCATGGATCGTGCCCCGTGTATACGGACAGGGCGGACAGCGAGGCTCTGGTTGCATTCCTTCTGGATCAGCTGAGAACGGCACAGTCGAACGAGACCAGACAGCACGGCGCGTGTCTGGGCCTGGGACTGGCGAGGCTTGGGTACGTTGGTTGGTTGGAATCAATGAATGTGTGTCATTCAATCCCTGGCATAGACGAGAAAAATTCGATACAGTCGAAGTAAGAAAATGACGCACAGACTTTCACGTTTCTCTTTTCAGGGGGGAGTGACGATCTTCACCATGTGAGATGATGTGTCTATCTGTCTGTCTGTCTGGGAGGTATCTTTCTACAAGCAGCTTTTGGTCTTGTTTTTGTTGGCTTGCTTCCAAAACAACCGCGTCCATGGCTCTGTTTCTAAATGCGGCTCAACCATTCTTTGAGTATTCTGGCTGCACGTGCAGGTGCGCTGACGAATCTCTGTACGATGAACTGAAGGCCGTTTTGTTCCAGGACTCTGCTGTGGCAGGGGAGGCTGCAGGGTCGGTCGGTTGGTTGATTTGTTGATTCACTGAGCAGATGAGTTCAGGAAGGGAGGACGTGTCTGGCTGGATCCCTTTCATTCCTTTTTCCGTTGCACCAACTCTGTGTGTTTTCTCTCCTCTCCGTCCACCCTGCCCGCACTCTCTCTTTCTCTTCCCGTGTGGACTTTCTCCTGGTGTGTGTACATGCACACCGGCAAGTGGTAGTTGTTTCGAACAATACCGTCATGTGACAAGTTTTTGGTACTTTTATTACCTTTGCTCACCCGCTTTGCTTTCTTTCTGGCGTCCTCTCTCTCTCTCTCTCTCTGTGTATGTGCGTGTGTGTGTACAGGTACGCGATCGGTCTCCTAATGCTGGGAACTCAGAATCAGAGGGCCATCAGTGAGTTGCTTGCTTATGCGCATGACACTCAGCACGAGAAGATCATTCGGGCGTGTGCAATGGCTCTCGCGCTGTTGGTCTTCGGAAAGGAAGCGCAGGTGGGTGCACTGTCCCTTCCCCTTCTTTTCCGGCCGGTGTGGGTAGGGAGAGGCGAAGGGGGGGGATTTGTTCTGTTTTTTTGCTCTGCTCTGCTGATGTGTCGCTCGCTGTGTCTCCAGGTCTCTCTTTCTTTCTGTCTTTGTCGTGTGGGTGTGAGTGTCTGCCGACCAGGTCTCTCTTCCTGTCTTTTTCGTGCGAGTGTGAGTGTCTGCCGGCCAGCCGGCCTTTCCCATTTTGTTCACGGCAATGCTGTGAAACGTGTCAAAGTATTGACACATGAAGATTGAATACACCACGAATCACGTGTGTGTATGTCTGCAGGCTGACGCGATGATCGAACAGCTGTGCACTGACAGTGATGCGCTCTTGAGGTTGGTTGGTTGGTTGGTTTGTTGACGTCTCTCTCCTTTTGTGCTGTCCTGTCTCCTGCCCGTTCAACGGGGACATGAGAGAGGGGGTGGGTGGGGGGAGTGGGTTATTTCCCTCCATTCCTTCCTTTCTCCCCTTTTTTCTTTCTTCGTTCGGGTGTTCGTCGCATGCCATCGTGCGGGGCTGCATGTCTATTTCAGAACATGACAGGCAATCAGGCATCCAAAGCAACACTCTTTCTCAATTGGAGGAAAGCTTAAGGGACCAGATCTTTGGCTTTGCTGTTGTGATGGATGGATGAATGGATGGATGCCTTGATGTACAAGAAGTCGTACAGGTATGCATTTGAACTTTTTTTGTTAATTGTGATCTGCCCCTGCCACGAGGTCTGACTGACTGAATGCGTTTGCTCCTCAACGGACGTGCAGATACGGAGGCATGTACGCATGCGGTCTCGCTTACTGCGGCACGTCGCGCAATGGCGCTATCCAACGGCTTCTGAGCGCTTCTGTTTCTGATGTCAACGACGACGTTCGAAGAGCTGCCGTGACAAACATCGGATTTGTTATGTGCGGGTGGGTGGGTGGTTGGGTGGGTGCATTGGATGATTCTTTCCTCTGTCACTCACTCACACCTTTTCGTCAGTTAGATTTGTGATGTGCAATGTGCGGTCACAGTTGTAAAGCAGGCGGATTGAACTGCACATGTCAGGTGCCGTTGGCGATTTTCTGTTTCGTTGTTTTGGTTCTTTGTTGTTTTGTTCCCGCTTCCCTCTTCTTTCTTTTGTCAGCATGCGTCAATCGCTTCCCGTTTTCATTCTGTTGTTCTCTGTGTGCGCGCGCGCAGAGAACCGAAAGCCGTTCCGAGGGTCGTGAGTCTGCTGACAGACTCGTACAATCCCCACGTGAGATACGCGTCCGCATTGGCCCTCGGGATTGCGTGCGCAGGTATGTCAGTGAGTGAGTGTTTGTGCGTTCGTCGGTGCATGTGTGTTCGCACGCATGTGTGAGTGTGTATACGTGAATATGTGCACCCCCTTGAAACCGCCATGTTTTTGTCGCAGTTGGAGGAGGGTCCAGAGTGTTCATCAGAACAGGAGGAGGCCTTTGGCTCTCCATGCGTGCTGGGTGCTCGCTTGTGTTTGTACTTATCTTTGCGGCCTTGCTGTGTCTTTTCTGAGTCCCCTGGCCTTCCTTTTTCTCTTCATATTCTTTCTACTGTCTGTCTGTCTGTCTGTCTGTGTTCATGAGGAAAAGCAGGGAGAAGAAGAAGAAGCATATAGTCTGTCTGTCTGTCTGTCTGTCTGTCTGTGTTCATGAGGAAAAGGAGGGAGAAGAAGAAGAAGCATATAGTCTGTCTGTCTGTCTGTCTGTGTTCATGAGGAAAAGGAGGGAGAAGAAGAAGAAGCATATAGTCTGTCTGTCTGTCTGTCTGTCTGACTGCAGGCACGGGTCTCCAGGAGGCAGTAAGTCTTCTCCTGAAGGTGGCCTCTGACGGCACGGATTTCGTGAGGGAAGGTGCGTTCGTTCGTCGTGAGTTAGTCAGAGAGAGATTGGAAGGGGGGGGGGCAACTGCAAGAGCTAAGGAAGGAGCGGCTGTGCGCCAGAGAAAGAATCGATTGGGCCAGGAGAAACAGCGTGAAGCCCGTGTCGCGGCATGAACGGGCTCTCTTCCTTTTTCCATTCGACCCTTTCGTTCATCCATTCCTTCATTTTGTGCTGAAACTATACCTGTCGGCGTCGCCTCCCCGAAGGATCGCAAGAAATGAGAAAAGGGAAAATCCAGGAAAGACACAAACAGAAGAATGGTAAAGGTCGGTGTGCAGTTTCTTCTTCTGCTTGTCTGTGCAAGCATTTTTCCCCTCCGCCTCGCAGGTGCCTTCTTGGCCTTAGGCCTCTGTCTGATGAACGTGCCTGAGGGTGTTTGCGATCGTGTGAAGAAGGCAACCGACCTTCTTTTCCGTGTCGTGAAGGACAAACACGAGGACGTTATGGCTCGGTGAGTCTCTGTGGTGATGGGAACTCTTTCCTGTCGCTGCCTTTTCCCCCTTTTTTCTTGGAGATAGAGGCAGGCATGGGACTCGACTTTTCTTTGGTTGTGAATCGTAGAGTGACGCAAATCGTTCTTCAGACGTCCGCTTTCTCGCTTGACGTCGCCAATTCGCCTCCAGCTTGTTTTTCGCCCCACTCCTCCCAACTTTGTGCGTTGATTCTTCTGCATTCATTCTTCTGTCGTCCTTCCTGCCCAACAAACAGATTTGGAGCGACGATCGGCCTGGGTCTTCTGAATGCGGGGGGAAGGAACGTTCAGGTTCGTTGGCCTTGTCTGTCAGTCGGGTGGTGGGGTTGTACGTTGTCGGAATGTTCGATTTGCATTCCGCGTTTGGACTCCCTTTTTGTGCTTTCCGTAAATCGTTAGCAGTCGCGTCACGGATCGTGCCTGTTCCTCGTCTCGATCTATCTTTTTGCTTCTCATCCCTCCGTCCTTCAATGCCTCTCTCTGTCGGTCCATGGGGCCGTGAGGGGCTCTGTTCTCGGTGCGTTTCGCAGCGCTTGTCCTCCGTTTTCTCTCGGAGGACTGCCTGTTGTGTTTCCTCCCTTTTCGTGACTTGCGAGGACTCTGTGGGCATTCCTGCTCTGGTGCATGGAATCATTGGACACGGATGGATGGATGGATGCATGCAGGCGTCCCTCTACCCTCGTGGGTTCGGAATTGGAACGTTGAGGGCAGGGGCGGCGGCTGGTCTAGCTTTGTTTACGCAACTCTGGTCGGTCGGCATCCTTCATTCATGTCCGGATAGGGAGGCGTCAAGAGGAATCCTTCATTCATGTCTGGATAGGGAGGCGTCAAGAGGAATCCTTCATTCATGTCCGGATAGGGAGGCGTCAAGAGGAATCCTTCATTCATGTCCGGACAGGGAGGCGTCAAGAGGAATCCTTCATTCATGTCCGGATAGGGAGGCGTCAAGAGGAAGGAGAGGCAAATGCTCGGAAGGAGGGGCAGCGGTTTTCTTTCCTGTTTGTCTCCGTATCTGACTACACGAAGTGACGGCGTAGGGAGGCAAGGCTGGATATGCAGAGTTTCTTTCTGTGTGTTCCTTCCGTGTGAGCTCGGGAGTGAAAGTCCCAGAGAGTAGCGTGATCTCACTCAAGAGTTTGGTTTGCTTCGATTGAATACCCACACTGCAAAAAGCGTCGATGGGTCCATGTCCGGATGTTTGAATATCAACTTGTGTTCCACCCTCTCTCTCTCTCTCTCTCTGTGTGTGTGTGAGTGTGTGTGTGTGTGTGTGTGTATGTGTGTGTGTGTGTGTGTGTGTGTGTGTGTGCAAACAACTTCCTGCAGGTACTGGTTCCCTCTGATCCATATGGTCTCTCTGTCTTTCCAGCCAGCTGCTTTTATTGGTCGGTCAGTCAGTGAGTGAGTCGGGGACTGCAGGGAAGGGAATGGGAAGGGCCCGTTTTGTTTTGCCTCCCTCCTTTGTGAGTGAGTGAGTTTTTTTATTTCTTTTTTTCCCGCGCTGTCTGGTTTCCATTCTCTCCTGAACAACCAAGACATAGCCGTCTACATTCGTCTGTGTTGAATAATAACAGGGTATCCATTTCATTTTTCTTTTCATTGCGTCTTTTCTTTTGGAGATGTTCATGCATTTTCTTCCTTCCTGCTTGCTCTCTCTGTTGACTTATTTCTCTCTCTGTCTTTTTTTGCATCCGTCCGTCGTCAGGCTTGAACGAGAAGGCACAGGTGCCACTCTCGTTTGAGGCACGGTCAGTGAGACGAGGAAAGGGAGGCTTTCTTTGAATCAGGGGGGGGGGGNGGGGGGGGGGGGGTTTGTTTTGTTTTCCCACTTGTTGGGATCGTCAGTGCTTCTACTGCCCAATCCTGAGCGTTACTTATGATGGCTTCCGGAGTACTGTCGTTTCGGTCAACTCATCTTGTCGACTGTTCTGTTCTTCTCCGAGGCAAAAGATGAATGACCCATGCACTCCCTGTCTCATTCATTCATTCACTCATTCATTTATTCATTGATTCATTCAATTCATTCATTTGATTCCTTCATTTGACAACAGAAGAGACGATTTCTTCTGTAAAGAGCTTTGTCGTTTCTAGACGATCTGATTGGTTGACTGCCTCACTTCCCGAGGTCCTTAGCTCAGCTTCCCTTTCTCTCTTGCCCCTGCCTGTCCGTGCCTGCAGATGTGTGGCAGAGGAGGGAACGTTCGCATATCCGAAACCTCTGGAGAGAGAGAAGAAAGAGGAAAAGACGAAGACAGCCGTAGCAGTTCTCTCAACCACCAAAAAGAAGCAAGAAGAGGCGAAGAAGAAGAAAACCGCAGGCACGTCAACCGCAGCATCGCAGAGCAGAATTGCCTTCGCAAAATCGTATCCTTCTGAATCTACTTTCTTCTCCGAATAAGATCTGATACTCAGACCTCCCTGCAGTACTTACTTCTTCCTTTCCTCGCTCTAGCTCCGCTTTTGAACTTCGCTTGCTTGTTGCCATGTAGATGTGCGCTCTCGTGGGAGTTCGTGAGTCAGTCAGTCAATGAGTAGTGAGTTTGTGGGAGGGACCAAAATCGGATGGGCTCAAAAGTTTTGGTGACACTTCTGCAGAAGTGTAGGCGCTCAGCTCGAATGTTTTCGCTTCATCCATTCACTCTCTCTGTCTCTTTTGCAGGGGGGAAGGATGCGCAAGGCGATGAGACAATGGACGCAGCAGGAGAAGCATCGTCAGTCCCTCTCTCTTTTTTTGCGTCGGAATGCTCCGGGCCTGTAGTGTCTTTTTCTATCTTTTCCGATCATCGATGAGCCTGTAGATTCGTCTAGCTTGCTGGAAGTAAGAGCATTGTAAATTGCTCAGAGAAATGTCAATGAGTTGACATGGTGCCTGTCTGTCATCTCACCCTCCTTCTGGGTTTGTTTGTGCAGAGCCAAAGCGGCAGCTTCTGGTGTGGTGGACGTGATCATGGTCGATGCCTCTGGTTCCAAAGAGAAAGAGGGCGAGAAGAAGGAGGGCGAAGCTGCGGCAGAGGCAAAGAAGAAGAAGGGATACGAGGTCTGTTAATGTCTTTTTGTTTGATGCCTTTCGACCGTTTGCTCTCCGGGCGCAGACAGCGTTCCTACGAGTTTTCCGCTCCCCATCACAGACTGCATTCCGGTCGTCTCTCTCTCTCTCTCTCTCTCTCTCTCTGTGTGTGTGTGTGTGTGTGTGTGTGTGTGTGCGTGTGTGTGACTGTATGTATGTCTGTATGTGTGTGTGTGTGCGCGCGCGTGATGCCTTGCTGCCTTTAAAAGCTTTTTGCGACGCCTGATCAACTGATGGTCATGCACCATGCAGAAGGCCGGACGTTGGTCTCCGTGTTGTGTCCGTTCTCTTCTCATCTTACAACATGCACTGTTCCAAAGAGTCCGCAATGCTCAGTCTGTGTCATTTGTGCTTCCTTCCTTCCTATCTCGTGATGATCCTGCGTCTGCTCCGTTCGTCCCCATGCACATTCCTGCAGGCCCTGAAGAATCCCTACAGAGTCATCGTACAGCAGGAGCCCTTCATGGCGTACCCAACAGGAACCACGGCACGCTACGCCCCTGTGTTCACCCAGAGAAAAGGGGGGTTTGTGGTTTTGAAGGACCTCAAGTGAGTCTAGTCTAGTCCAGCCTAGTCTGTCTCCTCTCGCTCCTTTGCGCTCCCTCGCTCACTCTGCCTCCCTCTCCCTTTATTCCACTCCCTCTCGCTCTCCCTCCCCTTCTTCCCGCTCTCTCTGCGCGCGTGGACGCTTGCAATCACGCGTGCGTATGTCGTGGTGTGTGTGTGTGTGTGTGTGTGTGTGTGGTCTCCGTCCTCCCATTGCACCGTCTGGCCTCCCTCCATCGTGTATCTTCTTTCTCGAAACGAACAAAAGAACATTTTTGGGTGGCCTGGCTGTTATGTTTGATTGCATGCATTGACTCCTTTCTTTCTTTGTTTGTTTGTTTCTTTTTTTTCTTCTTGCCCTCCCTTCCCTTCCCTGCGTGCCCACCCCCATGCACGCAGGCCGGGAGAGCCGGAGACCTACCTCCACGAGAAGGGGGCAGACTCGCCGAAGGGGAAGGACGAGAAGGACAAGGAGGGAGAGGATAAGGAAAAGAAAGACGAGGAGAAGAAGGAGGGCGAGGGAGATAAGGCAAAGGAGGAAAAGAAAGAGGGAGGCGACGAGCCCCCCCCTCCCGAAGCCTTTGAGTGGTCTGGATGAGAAGAGAGGAGAGAGAGAGAGAGAGCGCCGCCCGAAAGCAAGCTTTTTGCGGAAGGAAATCAGAATCGTTCCTTCCACTTTCCCTCTCTCGTTGACCTTGAAGAAACCAGCCACAGAATGGGGGAAGAAAGTGACGGAAGTAAAGGGGAGGGGGGGCAAAGAGGGGAAGAAGAATGAGGGAGGGAGTATATCAGCTGAGGGTTAGACGGGTGTTCGGGCACAGATCAACGGGGGCGTGAGAAAGGGCACTCGTGTTCACGAAATCGGGATGAGAAAGCACCCGATTGATCTTTTGCACCGCCCTTGTCCCTTTCGTTTCTGCTCTCCTCTCCTCTTGGTGTTTCTGTTTTTTCCTTTTTCTGTTAGTCCAGTCGGCTAATTTCTCTTTTCCTCTTTCGGTAGTCGTTGAGTTTTTCGCTTCACCTCAAAGGAAGCAACACTGCTTGATCGAGCAGTCAGTCGGGTCACTCCTTCTGCATCTTTGTCAAACTGACTTTTCGCCCGCATCGATTCCCTGGGCGCGAAAGCTACTCAAATGCAGTGAATTAAGCGGCTTTATTAGTTCTTCAGGGATCGAGCTGGTATAAGCAAACGAACCAGCGGCCTAATGTCCTTCCACCTATCGCCCCTGCATTGCCCTGTCTTCCCCTCCGGCAGCAAGCTCTTTAGTCCACGCAGTTCACCTGTACTAGTTCACCTAGCACGTGGCCTGATGCCGCATTACAACTTGAATTCCACTCTAACATCCACCTCCACCCGACCAAGCTGATTCTTTTACCGCTTTTTATCAATTAACTAGTAAAATGCTAAATAAAATGCTCTATACTAGTGGTCTCGATCCACATTTTCCCTAGCAATAGGCTAGCATCACTTCTGAATATTTGTAATCTCATCATATTACTATATAGTTATATTCTTAGCTAGATTCCTAGTTATAGTAGTAGTATAAATCTAGTTACAAAAAAACCTAGGCCCTGCACTCTATAAATAATTTAAAAAAAAAGATCGAGAGAGAAAGTTTCCGATCTAAACGTGGGCTAAAGAAAAAAAAAAAGTCTCCCAAACCCTTTATATTTTTTTCTTTTTTTCCCAGTTAAACAACTGTTATTCAATTGTTGCATATAACTGTTATCAAAAAAATATTGATCATGATATGATTCATGTGTTAATTGCACAACTGTTTTTATATAAGTGCTAGGTTAAGTGTTAATTGTTTATGATTAAAAAGTAAAAAAGAATTAAAAAAAAAAAAAGATCTATTCCAATCTCAAACTTATTGGCAAACACAATGTTATCCCCACGATCAAACGACACGCAGAAAACATACAACCGAGGCCTATAGACCGAGGCAGAGGACGCGCTAAGCCCAAATTTCTGCGGATGTCCGCACGCCCCCGCCATATATTCATAGAACTGAAATGAGTAAACAGAAAGAAAAAGAAAGAAAGGGGGAGGGGAAGCCAACAATATCAATTCATTGGATACCGTTTGAGATCGATACATACTAATACGTCTGCGTGGGAAAGGGAGAGAGACTGCCCAGACAAAAACAAAAACGCTTTGGACCAGCTTAGCAGGATTAAGGCTTGGAAAAGGTGCACCTCAGAAAAGGTGCAAACCAAGAAGTTGCACCAAATGCACCTGTTTTGCACCAGATGCACCTGATGCACCTGTTTTGCACCTGATTGAATGGAATTGGGTGAAAAGTGTCAGCATTATGGCCATGCAACGCGCCGCGGCCCCGCCTCTGCGGCTCCCCGCGGCCCCAAACGCGCGTGTTGCCGGGCCACGGTGCGCGGAACAAATCCAATCATATGCAGCCGATTTTTGCAAAGACATGAGATAAATTAAAAATCGGCTACATATAGATCGAGGTCACTGAACGCACGTTCGACAACGCATGCGCTGCATGAAATCAATTAGGTCCATTGGAGCATGAGTACCTCTTGTCTTTGCAGCATGAGAACTGTTTTATAGGCTGCCTTATGCAACAGAAACGACTGCATGTACACGCATAGCAACGCAGAGCGGACGAGGGTAAAAAGACCAGAACAACAGGTTTGAGTCAAGAAGCTGAGTAAGCAGACTGAGTCCGTTTGTATAGCAATTGAGAAAAGAAACCCAGAAAGAGACCGAAGTCATGAGACAGTCAGAGACATATAGTCTTTAATTGTCATATTTTTTATTTTTGCTTTTTATCGCCTTTTCACTGATATTTCTAGTGACATTTTAAGTTGTTTCACATAGTAAAAATCAATGTAGCAAATCTATATTATAAAAAGCTTTTAGGTTTTGATTGAGGCGCCTTTTTGCCGTTAGAAATACTAGAAATCAACCCTAGAAACCTAGCTTTTATAGAGTAAACGGTGCACCTTATTTTGCACCTGTTTTGTACCTGATCTAAGGTGCAAACTTGTTTTTGCACCAGCACCAGCACCTTATGCACCTTTTCTCGCCTTTAAGCTGCAGGATGAGAAAGACAGATGAGTGCAGTATTCAAGGTGGAAGCAATACGGATTCAATTCTCTTTGCGCTGAGCGCCGCTGACTATTATGTTGCTGCAAAGCACAACAGGCAAGTTGGAGGAGAAAAAGAAGATACACACACGTCATACATGTAATTAGAGTAAATTAGATATCCAATCGATTCATTTAAGATTAATTGCTGTACTGAGCTTCATTGTTCATCGATGGATCATGATTTATGATTGATTGATAAATCTACATGTTTTTATGCACTTTAAATTGCTGATGAAAACCACTCAAAAAATAAGTAGAAAAATGAATATTTCCTAATTAATGCTCTTTAAGAAAAAGTCTAATGTTTTAAAAACATGCTCCAGATTAATCATAACAATCTACCGAGAAATAATGATGTTATGATCGTTGTTATTCAACATGTATCCAGAGATGTACTCAAAAGAAAATTTGGGAGAGAAAAGAATAAAATCAAATATCTTTTCAATTAGGGGATGCAGTATTACGTTCTGAAAACGAGAGCCATGGATGCACAACTGCCTCATAAAAAGAAAAACAATTTTAAAATCTGCTGCTCGGTATTATTATTTCTTTCTTCTCAAACCTCATCTCATACTGTAGGGGCATGAGTGGAGACAATGTTGTTGATCGATCGAGCATCGGCCTGTGCCGCCCTTTCTCTCAATCGCGACGCTGCTTCTCTGTGCCAGGGCTCCGTCCCTGCTGAAGCAAGTTGAAGGGGAGTGACGCCATCCTGCATACATTGAGCAGATCGATGCGCAATACACGAACAAATGATCTGATTGAAAAGTGGAAAACATTATCTCCCGCATGCAGTGCAAAAGAAAGACAAAAAAAAACGCGGAAACGGCCCCTCGATCCTGTATGAGAAGACTGTCCACATGTCGATTTGCGCATGGAAAAGTCCCTGCGCAATCACGCTGCATGCAGTTGCTGCCGGCAGGCAACGCGAATTTCCCCAAAAAGAAATCTACCACGCAATGACTTCTCTCCGTCTGTACGTCTGTTTGTCTTTCGGCCTCCATTTTCTTCTTTCTGGTCTGCCTGCCTGCGTTTCTTGTGGTTCTGCTTGAGGGACTCCACCCCAGAGTGCATGCAGGTGTCACTGCTCTCTCTCTCTCTTTCTCTCCCTTTCTCTCCCTCTCTTGCTTTCTCTTCTTTTTGCCTTTTGCTCTACCGGTTGACCTTCGTGTGCGTCTGTCTTTGTCTCTTCCTCACTGCCCAGCTGCTTGTCGGTCCCCCTCCGTGTGCGTACAGCTTTGTTTGAGCGAGTCTCTTCAAAAATTTCGACACAGCCTGCCAACATTTACGGAAGCTTGCTTGCCATCCTCCTACCTACCCACTTTGGAGGTTGTGTCGATGTCGCTCCCTGCCTCCAGGAGTAACTCCAGCACCTCCAAACACAGAGGCTGGGGCTGGAAAGGCAGCCATCCGCCCTCTCGCTTGCATTTGTTCTCTTCCGCAGGTTGCGACTCTGCCGCCCTTCTCTCCTTGCACTTGAGAACTCCCAGGAGAGGCGTGTAGCCATCCTGCAGGGAGGAAACAGTTTGCGGAGAGATAGATTTATTCATTCATTTACAGGATCAGACAGAGGCCAGGGGTGCATCCATCTAGAGAACTCAATCACTAATCACGAGCAAGAAGAAAATGTAAGGAAAACAACCCACCCGCACAAACCATGCACCCAGGCTGACCAGCGTCCGTGCCTCGAGATCTGCGCCTCTCTCAAGGAGGACAGACACAGCCTCAACGTTACACTCTCTGGCCGCCAGAAAGAGGGGCGTCTCCTCGAATCTGCCCTGCACGACAATAAAGTAAGCGATTTTAACAAAATAAAAAGAAGAGAAAGACAAGAAATGTAAGAGAAAGCAGAGGAAAACGAAGGAGGGAGCGAATGAAAAACCAAGTGAGTCAGAGTTGACAAGCGAAGGGAAGGAAACAAATTGGCGAGGCATTTCTGCACATTCTCTGCACAATTATCCCAATCCCTCTTTCTCTCTCAGACCCCAAAACAAAACAAAATGAAGGACCTCGAGAGAAAGCTTCCTACCCCACTCGTTGTCTGTCGATCTTCACTTCCTCTGCGAACGACTGGCTGCATTGAAATAGAAAGAAAGAATCTCTACTGGACTGACTGACCAGTCCAAAAAAGGTCTCCGTCTCCGTATCGAGTCCCCATCTCTCCGTCATCCACTGAACGCTCCTCCAGTACCCACTCGCAGACGCTCGTGAAGAGGAACCTGCCGAGTCATCTGAAAGCAGGCAGGCAGGAATCGGGAAACAAAAGCATGCATCTGGTTCTCAAAAACGGCATGAGCAGAAATGACGCGGAGCATCACCGCAAACACAATGAAAACGGCAAATGGGACCATGGGACTTAGTTGCCAGGGGTCGCTCTGCCCCCTCTGCATTTTTTTTTTCGAGTCAGAAAATAAAAAACAAGTACAGTCATCTGCACGATATATGAACAGCCCTGCTGTTTGTGCAGTGGTGTGTTTTTGAGGGACAAAACGAGAGGCAGACTTTCAAACACTCCAGGACAAAAGAATACTTAAAAAATGAACAAAGGATACTCAAGAAGCTAGTACAATCAAGTGAGCGAGAAAATGTTTGCAACCTAACGAGTGGAAAGAGGAGATTCTCGTGTCTTCCAAATCACACTGCAGTCGCCTTGTTACGTCCTCTCTTCCTCACTGACCCAGTGGAATTTCTTTCTTCCTCACCCATACCTAGCGTCACTCTTTCACTCACACCCTCACTAATACGAGGACTCCCTTCCTCATTCGCTCCACGGCTCAACTATGTACCCACCCACCCGCCCACTCACCACCAACGACACCACACAGCCCAACGGGACCAGGCCTATGCCTGCGCACACCCACAACCAGGCAGGCCAAGATCCGACTGAATAGAAAGCCTCCGGCCTTCTCAAGTCCCTCCACAGCTCTGTCACACGCCCACCCCTTCCAAGAAACTTCAGTCTCTCCACAAAACCTGCCGTCAAACCAATCAACACAAGAGCGCCCCCCAGCACCGACGCCACAAAGCCTACTCCACAGCCTAGAGCCCTTGCTGCTGCGCAAAGGACCTCCAGAACCCACACCACACTTTCGTACATGCACAGACAGACAGCAAGCGTCAACCCGCCGTAACAAAAAGAGATCACGATATAGAGAAATACAAAAACGACCACATTCGGCAGCGGCCCCACCCAGCAACGAAAAAGCGCGCGAAGCCCGTGAAGTACCCCCCGCGTGACAAAAAGATTACACCAGAAGTATCGCATTAACCACTCTTGAAGGGATGGAGGGAACATCCCAATTCTCTGCCCATGCTGATCCCGACGGAGAAACAGATACAGCACAGAGCAGCTCACCAGCGTCATGCATAACTTGCCCCACTCTGTCCACCCCATCCCAAAGTAAATTGCCAACTCAACACTTGCATACGGGAGTGAAAGTGACAGCAGCGACGTAATTCCTGCAAGTCCCACTGCCAGAATCTCAATCACACCATGCCCCTGCGCCACCCACTCTTCCCTTTCAACTAACAAACACCCAGGGCCAGCATCGGGATCCATCTCAACGGCCCGTCTCAAAACTTCCAATGCTTTCGTGACCTCTTCAGCCCCCCAAGCACTTTGCCCTTCAGATACCATCCAGACCGAAAGCCATGCCAACTAAAGGGAGTGAACATCTCATAGAGGGCCCACCCCAAGTCAGAGAGGGCCCCGGCATTCCAGGGCTCGTCCTCCGTTGCCCGCCAGAGCGCCCACAACCGCGTCAGCACTTCCTCCCCAAGGTGGTCAAACACCTTGGGGGAGAGATCAAGGCCCTGCGCTAGGAGCTCAATCTGCACAGTACCGGGGCCTGCAACCTCTACAATGTCGGGGCCCTCAGTCTGATGCACCGGGCCTCCTTCCCCCTCACTGCACCCCTCTCTGTGTCCCTCCGTCCCCATCTCTATCTCTCGCAAATCTTTCTGCAGCCTGACTGTGCTTGATCCTGTACGGTCGTGGAGTGCAGGGGTGTCAGATTCATCCACGCACTCCAGCAGGCCGGTGAGGACTTTATTCAGCTGTGCGTACTTGGAGGTCTGGCCGCAGCAGACGGGGAAGGTGGGACGGGAACGCCGTCTCCAGTGTGCGTGGATCGATGCCCTTTCGGCAATGCCATTTCATGCCCTTTGGGGCCTTTGGAGTTGCGAGCGGAGCGAGCGGCTCTGTGGCCCCGGCTGTGTGTGCATGTGTGTGCAGCTATAGCTAGCGATAGCTAGCGACATCAGTCTGACATCACATTGAAGTCGATCATAACGAGTCGATTGTATTACTGCATATATGAATGAATGAATGAATGAATGAAGTTGGCTTTGCTAGAGTGGTATATATATATGATATATACTTTTGACACCCTCGACGAAGGTGTTAAACCGTTAAATATCGGAGCCTAACTTGTTCAGAGGTCGACGGTGGTATTGCGCGATTTACACTATGGATAGATTCTGAAGACCGGGTAGAAATTATTTGAAACGACGACGGAGATCCACAGAGATGGCAGTCTCTTCCCTTATCAATATCTGCAGGTTTCAGTTTTGAAAATCTTCGAATGTCTGCCAGTCCGAGCAACGTTTATCCCCGTGCATGTTTATCACGTGCGCTCAGTGTGCTCGTATTACACCCGAGCACGCATTGAGGATATCGTTCTGAAAGCGGAGTCTACTGACTCGAAAGCCGTATCAAATTTTTTCTTGAGAGACCAGCGCAGAAACTTGGATAGTCCATGGAGGACGGGGAGACTGCTGCTTCCTCGGCTGCTGCTGCAAATCCTGGAGATCCCAGTAGAGTTTCTTCAGAAGGCAATATCAACTCCGTGCCTTCAAGAGGCATCGAAAACGAAGACAGTACCTCCAAACAGATCCTGCAGCTTCTGCAGTGCCCCATCTGTGTAGGAAAGCTGCAAGACCCCGTGGAGCTTCTGTGCCAATGCCGGCAGCTCTTTTGGCATGAATGAGTTATTAATATAGCTCCACCCTGAGGCTCCGTGCGGGGCCATGGCCCACATCTCCGTCACCGACATGTCACCGACTATATTAATGTGAGTGAGAGGGGCTAGCCTCCAGAGTTGATCATTTTTCTTTTCCACAAACCGTTCACCGCTGGATCGTGTAGGTACACTGGAACGCGTGTGCCAAACCTTGTTGGAGTCTTGGGAGTACGCACTTCATCGGCAAAAGCCTCCGGTAAGCAGAAGAGCTAAAAGTGGTGTATAGATATGAAGAAGTGTTGTTTGGTTCCTAGGATGTTTGCTTGTTCGTCTGTTTGTTCTGAGAGTGACACTGCGGATCGCTTTATCTCTCTTGTGATGCTCTTCAGTCTTTGTGTATACATTTTTGCTTCGGAACTGGCTTTACATTTTCCTTTTTCGGATTTCCACTCTGTTCTAACGTCAAATCAATCAGACTGAACGAACATTGTTATGTCTCTGTGGTCTGTCTGCAGTACGGCGATGAGGTCCCGCCCCGCCGCTTTCGTCGGGGCGCTTTTATGCTCGGGGGCATTCGGCTGTCCATGCAATTAAAGAGAACTCCTTCGAGCAGGTGAGCTAGGTCGATCATGGTGCACTTAGAATTGCGTTTCCAGTTAATTAATCTCTGAATAAGCTCTGATACGCCTAGTTTAATTAACTAGCTCACGTTTTATAGGCTCTTTTGCATAATAAAGATCTATTTTAAAAGCTTTTACTCTGAGACTTTGAATAAAGCGCCTGTTGCTATATAGGCCTTAATTTTCGCAGCCTGAGCTAAAAACACTGGAAAACGGCCAAGTTCTATAAAAGTCAATAGAAGTCATTGATTCAAATAAAATTTAGAGTTAAACGGTGCTTGCACCTTCTTTTACACCTGTCTTAGTATCTATTAGTATCAAGTTTGTTATAGTTTGTTAAGACAAACAAAAAGCTAAAGTACCCAGCTAGGAGTTCGGCCAAGCTTTCACTTCAATTGGCTTCCTCAGGCTTAATTTATTAATTTATACACTTATTAAATTCTAGATTAATTTATTCATCTCAGGCAGTTAATTCATTTAATATGAGCGAATTAAGAAGCTAGCAGCGGCACACTTCGACCTTTTCAAGTCTGTCGCTCCATACAATGGGCCTACATTTTTCAGCGGAGGGTGCGGCAAGAATCGGCAAGAGAACTGAGTCGACTCGAGACGGACAGAATAAACCTGACGAGACAGGCTCTCTTCCATAAGGAGGAGGCATCGGCTTATGCAGGTATACTGAGAGCCCCAGCAGAAGTCCCTACCACCCCCTCTCCTCAGCCCGACCTCTTTGCCACTGTCTCTGCGCCTCTCTCACTGTTTCTCTGGTAACTTCAAATGCCCTTCCTTACTTCCCTCATCCTTCCTCCCTCCCTCAGTGAGATCCCGCGACCAATCGATTCCTCAGAGGGGCACTCTTCCCTCCACGATGTCCGTGTACATCTCTGCCGTCACCTCCTCGTACCCCCCTGTCCGGGGGTCATCAAAGAAGAGAAGGTCTCCTGAGGGACTCACCAGCGAAGGGTCGAACCCGTCTTTCACGTACCTGCATGCATGTATGCATCCTTTCAGAGGAGATTGATTGTGATTGAATCAATCATCATATGTGCATCCTTGCCGAATAAATGAATGAATGAATGGATTTAATGACATGCCCTGGGTGACATGATAAAAAACGCGGCAAGGGAACGAATACAGACACCGAAGAGACGGAAACACAATGACTGCAACTTCCCCACCAGAGCCGATTGAACCATACCCTACTGAAAAAAAAAACGCAGACTCAACAGTCCATCCGCAACACAATGAGTGAGTGAGTGACTGACCGAAATTTTTGGAACTTCAACGTCCCTGCATGCAGCCATGGCAGGCAGCCACACAATTAATTAAGTTGAAAATAGAAAGAAATTCAACACAGCACACAGCAGCACTTTGGTTGACCTCAAGGTTCATGGATTTTCTTCCTGAACCATCTCAAATGAAAAAAAGGAAAGAAGAGGAGAGGAGACAAAGGGTTCTTCCAAATGCAAGGAAGGCACAGAAACTTACGCAGCATCTCTCGAAATAATGTCACAAAACCTGCTTGCTTCTTCGATCACTGACCGACCTGTCTTTTCATTCTCCGTTGACCGAACCCGAATGAAGTACGGCCTCGCGTAGTTCGGCAGCGTCCTCTCGCAGTGCTCATGGATCCCGTCCAGAATGTGGGACCGTTCCCTCAGGCCCTCCGTGCTGTCCTCAAAGAACGCCGACTGGTCCCTCAGCACGAGGGAGGCCATGCCGACCTGAGAAGAGAAGAAAGAGGTATTGTGGAACATGGACAGAGAGAGAGAGAGTTGCACATGCTTTTTCTGCATGCTCATTCGCACAAACCAAAACGAGCAGTCAACTCTTTGTCACATAGAGACGATGGAAGAGAACCGCTTGTTTTCTGTCTGCCTGCATGCCGATCTTTCTTGCTTCCTTCCCTCCCCTGTCAGGAAGGCAGAGAGATACTTTCCCTGTAGGACCTCGAACAGATACAGTTAAGCACCACGGCAGCTGACTGACTGACTGACCTTCTCCGACGTGTCCAGGTTGGGAATCGAAACTCCGTAGACGTTCGCCTCTGCCACCAACGGGCTCTCCCCGAGAATCTCACAGACCTGCCCTCATGACCAATCCAGACAGCCGTAGTGGATCCATGGAGGGGAATGGAGAGAGAGACAAACAGGAAGGAAAAAGGAGGAAAGATGGAATAAAGAAAGTCATTCAAAAAGAATCCAAGGAAGGGGGAAGAAAAAGTCTCTTTCAGAAAAGGAAGGGAGGGACAGGAGTGGTGCTGCGAAAAAAAAAGAAAAACAGAGAGCGAGAGTAATCTCAGCGCACAGCTACGTCCACAACAGCTGTTCGTACTACTTGCCAGCCAGACTCTTCCGATGCTTTCTGGCAGGCCCACCAGACTGACGTCATTCGTCGAAACATTCTGTCCCTTCCAACGATACGTGTCCCCTGCCCTGCAGCCTCTCGAGAGCTCACAGAGAGAGAGAGAAAAAGAGAGAGAAAAAGAGGAATCGGAGGTCTCGAGAGAACACAAAACACGCAGAGAGAGGGAGGGTGTCTGGATACGCATCGGCGCTCCCACACCAGCGAGCGACGAAGACAAGCCAAATCTGTCTGTACATCTGCAGAGCGAGCAGACGATGACAAAATAAGCTGCTCTCTCAGTAACCGCACCCGCATGCACACACACACACACACACACACACACACATTCACGCGCGCGCGCGCGTGTGGAAACACAAAGAAAGACACACCGAGGCGAAGGGTGGAGGTAGAAACAGCGGCATCCGATCGGCAGGCACACACAGACAGACTCTATGTTTCTTCTTCTCACAGACAGACAGACAGACAGACAGGCAGACAGACAGACAGACTATATGTTTCTTCTTCTCCCTCCTTTTCTTCATGAACACACAGACAGCCAGACAGACAGACAGACAGACAGACACAGACAATGTCGTCTTTTCTTTCCCTTTTTCTTTTTCTTCATTCTCTTCTGTCTTTTTCTTTCTTCTTTTGGCGCGCGCTCTCAGTGGAAAGGTGCCAGAGCTCCGGGCATGGGCGTACCCTGCGGCCCTTCCTGGCCCAGTGCAGGCTTACGCTTTTGCATTTCCACATTCTTCCCTCCATCTGGACGTGTTCGTTTCTTTTCTTGTCCTGTCGTTCAAACGAGACAGCAGCGGCTGCAACTATGACTTTTCTCTTTTTCTTTTTTCCGGGGTTCCCTTTCTCTTTATCGCTCTAATGTCAGACAGACAGACACAGACAAACAGACCTGTCGACAAAGAAGAAGAAACCGAATTTGTCCACCCTGAGTAAGTCTCCCGAGTGATACCTGCATCCGCATCCAAGGTAGGTACACGCAAAGCCTCTCTCTCTCTCTCTCTCTCTCTCTCTCACACACACACACACACACACGCGCGCACATACGCACGAACTTACACAGACGTTCGCACACCACGCTACAGTGATTCAAAAATGAAAGTGGACAGAATTGCAGCTCCCCGCCAAAGCTGATAGGGCGAGGCTTTAGAAAGTCAGACTGAAAGTTATCAAACACGCAAGTGAACGAAAGAGCGCACTTCATGTGACGGAATTGGTTCATTTCTTCTCCTAAAGCCATTCTCTCCTTCCAAGAGAACGAAGGGTTGCGTGTCGTGCACGCGAGCGGGAGAGACTACCGAAAGGACCGAACGACCCCAAATGAAACGACGAAAGGAGAAAATACAGATAAATGTATGCACCTATGAATGAATGAATCAATGAATGAACTCACAGTAAATAAATCAATGGATAGATGGAAAGAAAGAATCGGAGGAAAAATGAAAGAAGGAAGAAAACTAAGAAAGAAGACAGGCTCACCATAAATCTCCCCTTTCCATCACATCCCGAAGAACGACGCGGTCGGTTGCTTCTTTGTTTGTGTACCTTCAATCGAAGAATCAAGCAAGCAAGGGGGAGGAGGAGGTCGATCGGTACAGAAAGAAAACTTATTGAGTGGAAAAGAAGAAAGAAACAACCAACAAACATTGTCCCTCGTTGATGGTTATTTGGCCCCATCACTCTCAGAGAGAATAGAGACAGAAATTACAGAGAAAACCACATATCTCTTGTCAGCCTCATTGACTCTCGCACATCCTTTTCTTTCTCATGTATGCATTTTCACTGAGAGAGTGAAGGCGCCCGATTTTCAACACAAGGGCTCCCTCCTCTAGAGGCTTGTCCAGCTACTGTCTGTTTGTGAAGGTGGAGAACGAACGAACCTTAAGATGAGCTAGAGCTAGGGAATCTGTCCGTCCACACATGCATGCGCGCAGGGAGCCGGGCTTTGCAATGCATACAATGAAGAGAGAACCGCAGCTTTTTGATTTCATTTCCTTGCTTCATCCCTTCTCAGACAATCAGCCAGTCGCAAAGCCACAGCCCATGCACAAAAGGATCCAAACAGCACCCGCTGAGCCCACCCACTGACCAACCCGCAGTAGTGTTCCTCCAACTTCACCACAGCCTCGCCCACCGTATTCCCGTCGGAATCGGGGGTTGCCTCTCTGCGGGGGGGAGGAAAAAAAAAACGGGGAAGAGGGAAAGGAGATATAGAGACAAGGAGAGAAACTCACGGGATTGCTTGTCAATAAAAGAAACGAGTGAAAAGGAGGCGGTCAACACACATCTAGAGGCAGAGAGACACACAAACGGTCCAACAAAAGAAGACGAAACAGAGAGCAGAATGGTTTAATAAAAAAACTTGAGGCGAAACATCCACAAAGAAGAGAATCCGAATACAAGTGGCTGCCTGCAACAGTGGTTGGATGGGAGGAACGACGAGAGAGAAGGGGGGCAGCCACAAAACCGAGTAGAGTGGGAAGACTCGGGGAAACAGATGAAAACATACACAGTAAAAGTAGCAAGAAAGACACAAAGAGAAGTAAACAATCAAGGAAAAGACCGAACGAATAAAGTGCAATAAATTGAAGCGAACAGAAGGGAAGGGAAGGGAAGAGAAAACAAACAAAAGACGCACGGACACGCAGAGTCCATCATCTTTCCGTCTCTGCTCATCAAACTCCACATCGTACTCGATCAGCTTCTCTGTACCCAAGCGACCTCTCACTCTGCAAGATGCAGAATTTTAAAGGAATGATGGCTGAAAGCAATCTCAAAAATTGGAATTTCACACTCACTGATTCAACATGTATATCAACCTGCTCTCTAGTTCAGCTTCTTTCCTCCAAAAAGGGCCCTCCCACTAGACGACCAATCGAGGATACATATAGGGGGCTAACTGTGAAGCAGAATCCGTCTGTCGGCAGGGACTCCCTTCCTCGTTTTCGACTCACATAAAGGAAAAATGCACTGCCGACTAGCCCATCAAAAATGCTGCCTGCCAGTGACTGACTCTGTCGGAATGTACCCGCATGAGCCCACTCTCATGTACGAGTTGATCATTGGGTGCGCTGCCGGCATCTCTGTTTGCCCGTAGTGTTCCACCAGTTTCCGGACTCCAAATCGTCCAACGACCTGAGAGATAGAGAAGAGAAGAGAAAAAACGGAACAGAGGTCAGAAAAGAAAAGGAAAACAGAAACAGATCGGCCGTATTTGGACAAACAGAAACTTGGCAAAACCGTGCGTGACTTAAGGGATTCATAGGAGGAAGTTTGCAAGCAAGCACTTGCGCCAAAAAAGAGAAAAACGCGTCTTCCCCTTTTTTGCCACTTTCTTCTTTCTCCCGTCTCCAGTGTGATCGCTTGCCTGTTCTGTTATGTTCTGTTCTTTTCGACACACCATCCAACCCTTCATTGTATGATTGTGACGTCACATGTGCAATTCATCGCTTCGCATCCACTCCTTGCAAAATGCCTCTCTCTGGTCACCATGCAAGTTATTCATTCCGCGTGTGAATGCACCGAGCTCACCTGTCTCCAGGTCTCCGGCCGCAGTCCATTACCGCAAGCGACTCTGAGGGTGTGCAGCTGGTCGTCTGACTGCTCCGGCCTCACGCAAAGGTACCTGCAGAAGCAACCAAAAGACCAGCCAGCCATGGAAATGTGGCCTCAGACACGTGTGCCCACAGCAGAAGAAAGAAGAAGAAGAAGAAGAAGAAGAAGAAGAGTAACGAGCAGAGAGAAGAGACGGAAGAAAGAAAGATCAAATCAAGTGGCCCTATGCGGGTCCTGTGGAGCGGGATCAAGCGGCATGCAGGAACGATTGCATGCACAGGCAGCAAGCGAGAGAAACCAAAAACCTCCCTCTTGTTCAACCAATTCGCATCCGACCCCACCGACCTCCAGAGCTCCCCCACATAAATCGTTGCCGTGCACCTGTGCTTTCGAATGTCTGCATCGAGCAATAAGGCGAGATAAGGGAAAGCGAAAAGTGAACAACAGCATGACCAGAACAATTCAATTCAATTCAATTCAATTCAGTTCAAATTCAACCTGCGTATCAATGAAGGAAGAGACATGCATCCAGACAGAGGCGTCGGGCCAACGGACAGACAGACGGACAAGACGCAAGCAAACAGAGAGAGGGTCAGATCGGGAGGCAAATCAACAGAGACAGAGAGCCGTCGAGAGCAAAGAGGAAACACCTTTATTTCGCCATATTCCGTTCGACGTCACGCTCTGACTTTTCCTTCCGTCTCTTTCGGTCTGCTTGAGTGTCAACATTCTTGGGGGACGACCAATGGCATAACAGGTAGACGCAGGAGCACGTGTCTACCTCCGTGTGGTTTTAAAAGGGCGATGTTTTTCTCTAGACAGAATACAGGAAGGCTGCCGATTAGGCCCTGTATCCCCAAATTGACCCCACAACAACAAAGAAAACCAAAATGAAGAACGAAGTCAAAGAGCGAACATACCCGGGAAAAAGTTTGAGGCTGAAAACTTTTTCCTCAGAACCATCGGACACCTGCAGCCTCAATGAGAAACACAAAAAAAAGAAAAAAAAAAAAACAGCCATCCATCCAATTCATTGCCCGCAATTTGTCTCCCCCAAGCAAATTTCCGCGGACTGCAGTCCCTTACAGCTTCATCACAAAAAGGACAGATACCTCATATCGAGTAGCATTGCTTTTAAATGCTGATATTCCGACACGTCTTTCTTTCACAAACATTTCCGGACGTCCCAAACCGCTCCCCAACGACTCCGTCCCCTTCCAGGTGCCGTGCGATAAAATTACAATTAACTGCATCAGTGTCCTGTCGGGACTGAGTACAGACCATTTGATGCCCCTCCCTCAAAAACGCATTCGTTCAAAGCATGCATGCTTGTTTCACCAACAACCCACCCACCTGCACCGAAAGCACGAGGAGACCGCGACCACCCCCCCATTCCCGTGGTACAAAGGCAGAGTCTGGTAGTATACGTCCCGGCTGCAGGGATGCATCAGTGAGTGAGTGAGTGAGTGAGTGAGTGAACCGATGCATGCAATTTTGTGTGTTGTCCTCTTTTTATTTCATTTCGCGCTTCTTTCACTCCCCTTCTTCCCGTCACATTGGAAGAAGATTCATTCTCCTCAAGACAGAAAGGAAAGGAAGGGAAGAACAGGAGAGACAGAACGACCAGGAAAAATCTACCTTGCCAGAAGAAATCAGGGATTCAGAAAAATGCATATGGTCCACAACAACCGCTGGACAGGAGATGAGCTCAAGAAATTTGAAAGGAATTTCATTTCTTCCACCGGTCTCTTGTGGTATCTCTCTCTCCTGTCTCAGCTCATTCATTCAAGTCCCATCATCATGCCATCACCTTCCAAAGCAGCAGGCAGGAAGACAGACAGACAGACCTCTCCAGATCCATGTGCCGAGTCCAGGTCACACCCGCCCCGATGAACCTCTTGTGGTTGAAGATTGCGGCTTTGGACTTTCCTGTCGTTCCTGCAGACACACGGGCCCACAGACATGTGCAGGCACACACAAACATACATACACACACACACACACACACACACACACACACACACGGGCCCACAGACATGTGCAGGCACACACAAACACACACACACACACGCACACACACGCACACACACACGCACACACACACGCACAAACACACACACACACACACACACACGCACACACGCGCACACACACCCACACGCACACGCACACCCACACGCACACACACACACACACACACACAAACACACACACACACACACACACACACACAGAGAGAGAGAGAGAGAGAGGGAGGGAGAGAGAGAGAGAGAGAGAGAGAGAGAGAGAGAAAGCCTTTCTCTTTTCATCAGAAAAAAGGAAACTTTGTGCATGCCGTGAGGATGTTGCTCTCTTGTCTTTAGAGCTTCAGGAGAGGCAAGCAAACTGCAGATTGATGAAAGAAGACCTACCGCTCGTGTAAATGTAGAAATGCGCGTCGGTGCCCCCAAATCCTTCCCTGCAAACAGATGGGGGGCGTGGGTGATACAGAGAGGGGGACAGAGAGGCGAAGAGAGAGTCACAGGAAAGGGAAGACGGAGATAAAGAGCGGAGCGCAACTGGAGTCGTGTGACACCTTCCTTTCTTTGTTTCTTTCTTCCGTCATGGTCTCAATGGATGGGAAGAATGAATGAAGCAGCGAAATATGAAGGAAAGTTGGATGGAAGTCCAGAACGAAAGGATCGACAGGGGGGAATGAAATTCTCCTTTACCCCCGCCCTTTTGCTCCCTCCACATTCATCCAGGAGCAATAAGGACGGCGTAGAAATCGGAAAGCATTCCTGCATCCTGTCTGGCTCGGCGTAACACCCCCCACCCCCAGTGTCGTCGCAACTCCTTGGCGAAATGTACCATGTTTTTATTTTTTTGCGAATTTCCTTGTGCTCTCTGTTGTCCTGCACGCAGCTTCTGCCGAGGGAGTGCGCTTCCTTTACCTCTGTATGCCTTTTCTTTGTTTTTCACCTCTCTGCCCAGAGAGATGCAGAGGGAAAGAAAGAAAGTTGGACAAAGGTCAAGGAGCAGAGGCAGGACAAGACGGGGAGAGCACTGACCGACCTAATCGACCTGTCAGGCCTTGTTACCTGTTCATCCTCAAGGAGAGGTAAGAGAAACTCTTCGTGCTTCTGCACCTTCAATCACACACACTTACACTTACACATCCACACTGATACGTACACACACACAGACGCATAAACGTACAAACCCAGTGTGTGGGGGAGGGATAGGGGCAGAGTCAAAGAAGAGAGACCTGCATGAAGACGATGTGAAGCTGAATAGCGGCCGCGACAAATGTACGGAGCAAGACAAAATGCAGGCCACGAACGAAAGAGTGAGGGTCGATCTCCTTCTTCATTCTCACCTCTTCACTTTCGTTTCTCTTCCGACAATCAGAGTCCACCCACACCTTCTTCTTCTCTTCCATCTCTCTCTCTCTCTCTCTCTTTCTGTCTCGCCATGCAGCATCAAAGAGACGACGCACGAACCTGTAGTCGAACGTCTGCGTTGGAAGACAAGACGTACGTGTCTAGGAACCCCTGCTCATCTACCTGCGTGCGTGCGTGTTGCATGCAGAGAGAGACCGTACGGATGGACGGATGACAGGGCACAAACAAAAGGACCTAGACTGTCCCAAGGCATTCGGAAAGATGAGTGTAGCGCGCGCGCGCACACACACACACACACACACACACACAGAGAGAGAGAGAGAGAGAGAGAGAGAAACAGCTGCGCAAACACAGGCATGTGCCAACAGAGAGGACGGATGTCTAGACACACAAGTACAAAGAAACGTCGACCCAAGAAAGTAGAATTGCAAATTCATCATCGGGATCCAACAAAATAAACTTGGACGCAAATTCAGAGCGACAGCCGACTAGGAAGACAGGACAACAGACAGAAAGACTCACAGACCTGTGCAGGAGGGTGGTGGTGCATCATCGCTCTCCACTTCTCGAGGTGTTCTTCTGAGACGACAGCAAGCTTTGCCTGCAATTTGAAAGAAGCAGAGCAAACGGAATGTGACTGAGAAGAGCTGAAAGAAAGAAAGAAAGAAAGAAAGAAAGAAAGAAAGAAAAGAAAGAAAGAAAGAAAGAAAAATGGAAGCATAGAGAGAGAGAGAGAGAGAGAGAGAAAGAAAGAAAGAAAGAAAAGAAAGAAAGAAAGAAAGAAAGAAAAGAAAGAAAGAAAGAAAGAAAGTCTGGAGGCGGCCTCCTTCACAGCATCACAGAAGATACTCTCTCATTCAGTGCCCGCTGTTCTTTCTGTTTTCTCTTCATGTCAGGCACTCGGTCCGTCTCTGTGTTTATTTCCGTGCCCATATGAATATATCCCTGTCTATGCATGAGTGTCTGTATTCCGCTCTCTTTTTGGTTCATGTGTCAAATTGCTGCGGAGCAAGGCAGGCAAATGAACCGACCATCTAAGTGTGCCATTAAGAAGGCCGCAACAAGAGCAATCTGATTAAATTTCCTCTCCCGTCTCTTCCCTCTACCCCGACTCACGAGTGAAATCCCCACAGCGTGCTGGAGGAGCTCCCCTTCGACTGAGGTGTTCAGGAGGGCAATCACGGCCCCGACCTGCAATCAATCGACGCATCGAAGCACAAGGAAGGACAAAAATAGGGGGAAAAGAGAGAACGAAACACAAAGAAAACCGTGTAACGAGAAACTGATAAGGCTTGCTTCTGGAAGGTGGGTATGAGGATGAAGAACGGCCCTGTAGGAGAAAGAGAAAAACAACGCAAACTTCGCGTCAGAGAGGTGGAAAAAGAAAAGAGGCTCTGCGGTGGAACTTTTCTCCCTCAACTCTGAGGTCTCTGAGGTCCAGACAGGCTCAAAAGGCGATTCAGGTACTTACATATGTGCGTAAATGCATCGAGTTTGTATCAGTCATAGAGGCACAAACAGACCGACCAACTAACCTTCGCAAACCCCAGCCAGATCCAGATGAATTCGAGTCTGTTCTCCATCAGCAGAGCAACCACATCGCCCTTCCTCACTCCAGCCTGAAAGAAAAGGGAGAAAATAAAATGAGGGAAAACGGAAAGAAAAAAGACAAGGGCCAAGAGAGAAAACAGAGAACAAGTGACGGGGGAGCGAAGGAGTGAAAGAAAAAAGACGACCAAGGACGGACAGTCACACAAGCAGCTAGAGCAATGAATGAATGACTGACCTTTGCAGCCCAGTGTGCCACCCTATTGGCCCTCTCGTCCAGTTCCCTGTAGGATAGTCGCTCCCCTGTCTCCACAGATCTGCGGGGGTGGGTGAGTTGGGGGATGGGGGAGCAGGATAAACGACTGAAGAGAATACAGCAGGAGGAGAAAGATCGATGGGTCGAAAGAGAGACAGAGAAAGAGAACGAGATAGAGAGGAAGGATTGTTGTAAAAGCCAGAGAGAGGATGGAGTTGAATGAGAGAGAGCACGTCGCGGCATTGATTCCCTCCCTATCTCTTTTGTCTCTCTGCCTATCTGCCTGACATTAGAGCGAGGTTGTCTGGGCAGTCATCTACTGCGTCTTCGAAGTAGTCCGCCACGTTGGAGATGCCCTCCCTGCCGAGCTCTTCCATAACCTGTACACGCACGCACGCAACGCCGGATCGGGTAGAGAAAGTGATGATCCGATTTGAATGTCTTTGCTGTTTTCATTTCACTGTGAGTTGACGGTGCCCGCACTACAATCTGCCAGCGCCAACACGGCACGGGGTCTGAGACAGCAGACGACCAGGCCCCAATAATGGACAGAGGCACTGAGATAGGCATCTTCGTACAAGCAAAATGGAAAGGGAAGCAGGGGAAGACGGGTTTGCCTGTCTATCCTCTTTCTATCTGTTCAAATTCCCCTGACCTGTCTGTCATGCATGTGCCCGTGCCACCAGTGGGCCTCCACCTCATCGAGTTCCATCGAGAGACCTTCTAGGGGGTCCTCTCTTCCCGTCTCTGTCTCCGCCACAGAGGGGGAGCTTGGCGCTGCATCTGTGCGGGACCCTCTCCGTCTCTTGGCGAGCCTCAGCAGTCTCTTCAGCCAGAGGTGTTTGCTCTTCTTTCGCTTCAACGCAGCCTCATTCCGACGGAGCAAAAAATTGCAGTCCTTCAGCTGCGCTCTTGCGGACCGGAGAAACACCTGATGCCGCGTTGAAGAGAGAAGACACACAAGGCATGTGAGAAAAATAAGATAGTACATCCTTGCCACCTTTCAAAGCTCAAATGGCAACTGCGTTTTCTAGTCCGAAAGTCTCTGCTCCTGCCCCCGTTTCGTGGTGAAGTTTCCCTCTCTTTGGACCCCACCAGACTGAACCACACCCCCGTGCACCGTTCAGCAACACTTGACAACAACAGTATACGGTAGCGGGTTAATTCTACACGGGGCGTTGTGCATCCCGCCCGCTTCAGCAGTCAGGAAGTTTGGGTCTAATAGAGTGCTGAGGCGTCTTGGCCCTCGACATCCCTCGACCTATGCAGTGCTGTCGCCGAGGTTCGACCGTGTTCGGAGACGTCGAGGTAAAGACATGGTGAAGACCGTGAAGTCAGACCTTGAGGTCCCGAAAAGCTGTTTTATATATGCCTTTGGTTCCGGCCGGACCGGCCCGCGGCCCGCACGCGGCGCCCGGCCACGCAGCTAGTGCGGGCCATGCACATGCATGCCCGGCCGGCCGGCCGTCTCAGCCCCAAACCGATTTTGTCTGACCTGCATCTGACGAAAAACTGCCCTTCAGATCAAGACAGAAGCAGGACATATCCCGGTTCATGACAGTTTCACAATAAGTTCCAACTGCAGAATTCACTCACCGGCCAAGTTGAACTAGATCCTGTGCAATTTTCTTCCGGTACTCATTTCCGATTTTGCCAACTCAGTGTTGTTGGCATCCGCTTTCTGTTCACTTAATCGGCTTTCTGGCATTTCCCTTTTCTCTTCCCTTCATCATGGCAGACACGAGCAAGTACGCCTCCATGCCGAAGGTTGAGCTCCACTGCCATCTTGAGGGGGCAGTGCGGTGGTCCACTCTTCTGGAGGAGACAAAGAAGCAAGGGTTTCCTCTCTCTGACAACCCCAGAGACGAACTTCTCATTACTGGCCCAGTCGGTGAGTTAAGGAAGAACAAGGAAGAAGGTGGTGCATGATATCGATATGTCATCATGCATCAGAGTGGCCCGTCTGTCCTGAAGTCTCCCTCCTCTCTCTCGTCTTTACTCGCCCCTCTGTCCTCTTCAGTCCCCCCCCTCTTTTCAACTACTTCCTCATTCGATCACAATCCCCTGGTTGCAGGCACTTTGGCCAACTTCCTCAACAAAATGGACCTTCACCATCGCATTCTGTCCTCCCTATCGGTCCTCGAGAGGATCTCTGAGGAGGCGGTGGTCGACAAGTACGCAGAGGGGGTCAAGCTGCTGGAGCTCCGGTACGCCCCTTCCTATATCCACAAGGGTCACGAGCACCCTTTCCCTGATTCTCTCCAGGCAATCAAGAGGGGGATTAAGAAAGGAGTGGAGAAGTGTGGGGGGGACATTCATGTTGGTCTCATCTGCATTGCGGTGGCTGCATTTGGTGCCGAGGAGTTTGAGAAAACCGTTGATTTCGCTATTGAAAACAAAGAAGATTTTCTTGGCTTCGACATTGCGGGGGTAGAGGTTGGGTTGCGAGATTTCAAACCGTTCATGGACAGACTGTATGCCGCTGGGCTGAAACTGACAGCCCACGCAGCAGAAGATGCCGAGACTGGTCTTCCTGAGAATGCGCTGGTTGCAGTCGACGACCTGCACTGCAGTCGCATCGGTCACGGAATTCAGATCATCAAACGTCCCGATATCATGGAAAAGATTCGTGATAAGGGCGTGCACCTTGAGTTCAACCCGACCTCAAATTGGTACACGGGATCGGTGGAGTCGTTGGACAAGCATCCGATCAGAGACTTTTGGCAGTTTGGAGTTTCTGTCGGCATTTCGACAGACGACCCTGGAGTGATGGGCATCTCTCTCCTTGATGAATATGAAAATATGGAGACCCACCAGGGACTCACTGAGCCTGATTTTCTCTTGATGAATTGCCATGCACTCGCACACGCATTCATGCCTCTGGCCGTGCGTCAGCAAGTCTATGCACAGCACTTCCGAGGCCCTCTGCAGAAGTGTGCAACAGACAGTCACCGTCGAGACGCCTTGAGAGTGCTACAGACAATGGGCGTTCTCAAGGGGGGGGCGTGCAGGCAAAAAGGACATGCAGAGGATGGGACGGCAGTACGGAAGCTGTCCTTGACAGAGGACGAAGCTTACCTGATGAGCAGTGAGGATCCGGTGGCATGTCAAGTTTAAAAAAGAACGGAAAGGAGAGTAGGAAGGAATGGGAAATTAAATGAAGGAACCGTGGGACTTTCCTTTTTCAAGCTGACTTTATCAAACTGTTGCGGAAAGACCTTGTGGCTTGGGAGGGTAGGGGGTTCAGGGGAGAGAATGGATGCTTTGTCTGTTTTTTTGTTTCACCCATGAAAAATCGAATTCACATGCAGAGGTTGGGGAGTAACTGAGCGGACTAAGTGCAGTTTCCGTCTCGGTTCTGGGACTTTCCTACACGTGCAATGTCGGAAGGGCTCTCTTCTGTCCTTCGATCCTCAATGGTTGCTGGCCATGCAGGCTCCTGTTGCTTCCTCTCACTGAATTTGTCCAGCTGTCTGGTTGTCTACCCAGCCGTCCGCCGCCCGGCGGCCCCACGTTTCTGTCATGCATTCGTCCTAGCATTCGTCACCTCAGTTGCATGCACATTTTTCTCTGGAGGAAAGCTTCAAAGTTGGAGTAGATAAACACGTTTAACAATACTTTAATTGCATGTCTGGATTCTCTTTGGAATGAAATTTACATTAAATTATTAACATATACTACCTAGCGGCCTAGCCTCAGAGTTAAATTTAAAACTTAGTACTATAGATTAGACTACAGATTTACTACTTCGAACTAGACTTCGAAGTTCGATACGAAGTTAAATCGATTGTATGCGGACTCATGCACGATTATACCGGATATAGTTACATTATAGTATTTATTTTTTATCTTTAGGCTTTCAAGTTAGCCTAGGCTTTAGCTATAGATTACTATAGATCTTTAGGCTACAGACCTTACCAAATGTTAGCTGTAAATAACGTACATAGCAAAATAATAATTAAACTGATACAAACGTAGACAGAAACGGACTTAGTAGGACTTAGTTTACAATATGTTACAGCACTATATGTATTAAATTACAAAAATGTCTGACTGCATCCATGGGTATATAAATCTAGATATAAATATTACATATGTTTTATACAATAAACTCTAATCAGGTAGATCAGATATCCCTCTAGCTATAAACTTAGAAAAAAATAGGATTATATGATCAGGAGTCATCTTCTAATTTCCCCCTCGTCCACTGCCGGCGTGCGTCACAGTCGACTTACCCCTAGACTTGCACAGGGAATAACTTTCTGAATACATGAATTCTTATTAAACCTAGTATTAAATTTGGTTGTCAACCGCCTTAGTTTATACTTCTACTCTTACCGTTATAAGTGAGGTTTCCAACGATATTTCTATCAGATTTCTATCTAGATTTCTATCAATTTTAATTAGATTTCTATTGAGTTTCTATTACATCTCTATCAAATTTCTGTAACATTTCTATACTTCGAATCATGCAAATGAAATCTGGCTTCAAGCTGCTTCGTGCTACTGAATCGTGCATCTCTTAAATTTGTCATATAGTTGGTCCAGAAAGATGCTCACTGGCAGAGGCACTGACAGTTGAAGTAGAACTTTAGGTATAAATGAAGGCAGAAGGTAGTGACTGTTCCTGTCTTTCTGTTTTTCTATGCCATGAGACAGGAACTGCTTCTCTTTGCTTTTAAGCTTTTGCTTCTATGTGAGATTAAATTGTTTGTGCGTTGTTTGCGTCTGATCGCCTTCTGCAAAAACTTTGCAACAGATATCGACGATTCTCTTTGGAAGGATGTCTAAAAGCAGGCACATAGACACACAAACAGACGGATAAACAGGCAGCCTGAGGCAAACAGACAAAAAGACAGGTTGAACTGGGCAAGGTCTTGTCGAGGCCTTAATCACTGAAAAATATAAGTGTCACGCGGAGTACCGAATGTTGTCATGTACACTACTGACAACGATGCGGACACACAAATGTTCAGTACACTATGAGAGGTCACACGGAGGCCTAAAGAGCTACAGAGCATTCATTGCATCAAAAACTGTGTTATACAGAGAATGGGGGCAATAAATGAATTAACCTCCGGGTCTCAGAAACAGAGAGAAAAAGTCAGCAGGGCGGCTGTCAGAGAGATATACAGACAGCCAGGCAGCCAGATTGAAAGACTGCATGTATTGTTCCTTCTCTCTCTATTGACAGACCGCTCAGGATGGACAGATCGATCACCTTAAACCCCCAATCATCACTTTTTTCTCTTCAATATTTTTTAGCCTCATCCTTCCCGATTGCTTTCTCTTTTCTTTCGATCTAAGCTTTTTTCTTTTCATTCTTCTCTTTTAATTTTTCTGTTTCTCCTTTTAAATTCTCCTCGTTTCTCTTTCTATGCATCCTTTCTTCTTAATTCTCTCGGCGTATCATTGGTTCCACACTTAAGAGAACAAGTCAGCACGAGGTTCCTCTATGCGGCTCACCCAATTCACGATGGTGCGTGCCTTCAACAGTGTAATGACACATTCATTTGTCCACATGTTCATTCACAAAGATAGAGTGTATGTAGCTGTCTCTTTCCTCCTTCTCGAGAGATGGACAGACAGCCAGACTATATGTTTCTTCTTCTCCTTTCTTTTATTCAGAAAGACAGACAAACAAGCAAATGCACGGAAACTTTGAGACAAATAAAAATTCAAAAACAGAAAAAAATGAAACGCTTGGACCGAGTGCTGCGACACGCACCGCGGCAGATAACCATGGTTGTCTTTGTGTATCGTCGATCTGCCATTCTTTTGAGCTTGTCTGACTATGCTCCCTGCTTGCCCACCTTCATCTTTGTTAGTCCCTTGCCCCCGTGCAGGTACACAGACCTCATTATTTTTCATTTTCTTTCTTCCTTACTGAGGACACAGAATGAGCCAGCAAAAAAGTTCAGGCTGGACTGAATAGAGAGAGAAAAGAAGGATTGGAATAAGAAAAAGGACAACAGATGAAGAAAAGAACAAGAAAAGAGAGGGAGGGAAAGAGAAATTGTTAAAAACGGTGCAGAGCCTTTATGATGTGCAAGAAAGACGTCATTGTATCTATTGCTTTCTACAATAAAAAGTTTTCTATTCCGTAAAAGACTATCTGTGATTGTCAATGATCAAAGGTATCTGCTCATTAATTGCACGACTGAGTCTCTGTGTTATGGACATAGCAAACAGACAAACAAGCACACGGATAAACTGAAGAGGCTGAGAGGTGGGGCCGAGTGCTGCGACACGCACCGCAGACAACCATGGTTGTCTTTGTTCATCGTCGATTTGCCATTCTTTTGAGTTTGTCTGACTGCGCTCCCTGCTTGCCCACCTTCATCTTTGTCAGTCCCTTGCCCCCGTATAAGTACACGGACCTCATTATTTTTCATTTTCTTTCTTCCTTACTGAGGACACAGAATGAGCCAGCAAGAGAGTTTAGGCCGGACTAAATAGAGAGAGAAGAGAAGGATTGGAATAAGGAAAGGGACAACAGAGGAAGGAAAGAACAGGGAAGGAGAGGGAGGGAGAGAGAAATTGCTAAAAACGATGCAGAGCCTTTATACAAGAAAGACGTTATTGTATCCGTTGCTTTCTACCATGAGAAGCTTTCTATTCTGTAAGAGACTATCTGTGATTGATCAAAGGTATCTGCTCGTCGATTGCACGACTGAGTCTCTATGTTATGGACATAGCAGACAGACAAACAGGCACACGGACAAACCGAAGAGGTTAAGAGGTGGGGCCGAGTGCTGCGATACGTACTGTAGACAACCATGGTTGTCTTTGTTCATCGTCGATCTGCCATTCTTTTGAGCTTGTCTGACTACGCTATCACCCTGGACACTTCAAGGTTTAGCTAACGTCATATCTATCTTTAACTCAGATTAGAGGACAGACAACCTCCAAAAGTTTACTTAAGGAGACATGTACGTGTCGTTTATAGAATATAACATGGCCCTACCACCCTACAACATCCTATAAATGACATGTGTCACCATAAATTTTATTAAAATTATGTTGTATACATATACATATGAGGATCAACTAATAAAATTGAATACAATAAAAGTAACTAGTAATTTGTAGTGCTTTACACTAGGCTTATTTTTTATTAACTTATAAATTTTTAAAGCTTAATTCAAGCAACTTGAAGAAGTTAATGCAAAGCTATATAAATTAAGCAAGCTACATCAATTTCAGTCCAGCAATGAGTATGTCAGTGTTAGAACGTGTCAGAAGATCATTTGCAGAATATTACATAGAATGTTGTTGAATGCATGAGCGCAACACCTCAATAATGAGGCTACACCATCTTGCACCAACTGTGAAGAGACCAGCTTTGATGACGTTTGATGACCTATGCAGAGAGCGTTTCTTTTTCACTTCATTTCACTTTGCACTGCAATCACCACCCCTTCAGTCACTTTATGATGGACCTATCAGTAATTCTGATGATAATATAAGTTTTTGATCGATACTTGAAGGAGCCGAATCATATTACAAATTGCAGTATATGCATGTTATGTCAAAATATTGTCAACGTATTTAGAATTTTTTGTAGTCTTACCTGCATTGTTGGTAGGCTAAGCGAAAAGACTAGTTTCGGATCATGGTTGCATGCTTAAAACCTAAAGAGTACAAGAAGCATTAGAAGTTTGGGGTCTCTTCCCTCCTCAACTAGTTCCTCGATCCCTCTGCACAGTAGATGCTCTTGCAATCAAGGTCATTTACTTTCTCTGAGACTCGCTTGTTGGTTTATTTCCAGTGAACCTTTATATGCCATTACATCCGAGTCGTTAATACTAATTTTTTGTCCATGCTTAGGTCTCTGCACTCGCTGACCAAGCAAATTATATCTAAGATCAATGATTAGATACATGTAAGGTATATATTATAAGTAGCTTCTATGTAGAGTAGCTTTTATATATTTTATTCTTCTGTGACACAAATATCACACAATCCATGTCAGATTTTATGATATATAAAAAAAATGTTCATTTTTTAAGAAATCGGGCTAGAAATTTAGCCTCGAGACAGCCGCTGCAAAGAAGAAAAGGAAACACGGGGGGGCAGCAAGGGATAGAGGATACGATTTTATCCCACAGGTCAGTGGAGTGGACGGGACAATCTAGGAGACAATGCTAGGGATAACGCGTCATGCACAATAGAGGAGGAAGTGAGCACGTTTCTCAAGAAGATGGTGGCCCCGCTCTAAAAGCGAGAAATGAGCTCAGTAGCCTCAGCTATACAGCAAGATGTGCAGGAAGATTTGTGTATGATTGTAGCTTGGTTGAGCTCGCCCATCTTAATTACAGCAGCCAACACGTGCATCAAAGGCACCCGAGGGCACCATGCAAGGGGGGAGAGCTAGCCAGAGAGCTAGAAAGCAAAAGACCAGTTTGTTCTGCACGTGTGATGTATAAGTCGTAAAAAAGCCACAGACGCAGCCGTAGAACTAGAGTATAGCTGTGTGTTACAATGTTACGTGTATTGCAATATGTTGCATGTAGGGAAAGTAGAGAGTCGTTTTGTAATTAAATTATAAAACCCAGGGTTACCGATTTTTTTAGCGGTAGATAAGCTTCATTACCGGTAACCGGTAATTACTCGCAGAGTTTGCTGGCAGTTGGCAAAGACTTAGCAGAATTCTAACAGTCACTAACACTTTTCAATAACCTAAGTCCTAGGTTATAGGTCAATCAATCAATCACTTAAGGCTAGACTTAAGGTCAATTCAAAAAGTCAATGCGTCATCTGTAGGGATAGCTATGCAGCCAGTATGCTTGAAGATGACGCAGGTCGAAGCGATAGGTTCCGTCTTGCACTTGGCGCCCAAAGACAGAGAACCACTGGCCGCAATGACCACAGCTGGCCCAGACAGATGCACTTGCGCGATTCCAACAATGGAAAGAGTCCGCCTCAAAGTTTGGGTGGTCCTCCCAATCCAGTGCTCCAGTCTCCAAAGAAAGACCCATCCGAATGCCTTCTTCGGCATTTGCTAAGTGCTTCCTACCCCTAAGTTATGACTAGTTATAGGGGTGAAGCAGTTAAAAATTTATATTTTTTAAATATTTTTTTTATTTTTTTTTATGTGTGAATAGGCTTTTCAAATGCCAATAAACACTTAAAAACATGTTTTTGAAGGTTGGCGCCGCAGATGAAATTTTTTTTGGGGGACCCTAATTTTTATCATTTTTTTTATTGGTAAAAGGAAGGCAGACTGAGGCCATTACTGGTTACCGGCAATTGCCGGTAGACTAGACGTGTTACCGACCAGAAAAGCAACCCTGGTAAAACCAAGCCGGACGTGCTAGGAACAAACTTCAAATGTCTCTTTCAAAAAATTTAGCTTTATATTAAATATAATTGTAATAATAATAATAATATGTGCCAGTGTATAGCAGCCGCAGCTTTAGAAACTGTTATAGAAACTTAGTATAAGAATTTAAGCTGACTTTACACTAGGCTTTACACCGGGTAATGGTCCGGGTTTCCACTTTCAAATAGAGCGCGGAACCATGCATGTAATCAATCAATTAAAATCAATCAATAAACTTAACTTCAGATTTATAGAGCCGTTTTAGCTTGTTTTTCCACTGGCAGTTTTTGATTCATGCAATTATTATTTCACCAGGCGAGGATTTAGTAGCAATAATCTGTGTTCCACGGTAACTTCCACCTGGAATTCCCCCAATCCAAGCAAGGAACTAATGACGGGCCCCATCGGTCAGCTCTGCCTGCATCCGTTCCCTTCTTGAAAAGCGAGAAGAAAGGGATTCAAGGGAAGTGCTTGACACTGATTGTGTGCGCGTGAAAGCGAAAATATTGAAGGGTGGAGAAAAAGGACGACAAGAGAGAATGAGAGGGACACAGCTTTAGCAGATCGAACAACGCAACCCCCCCCCC
>JAHBMJ010004897.1:33653-77579 GCA_018398765.1 Chromera velia | reverse complement strand
CCTTGTGTTTTAAATGCGAAGGCCCCCTTAGAGTCTGCGGGGGAGTCCGGAGATGCAACAGAATGCTTCCTTCCGCTGAGACTGAACCTTCCAGGCCGGCTCATCGCCCTGTCACGCAGTGTGAAATCTGTCGTGCAAACCCCGCACACCCCCCTTGCTTTGGAGATGAGCGGTGCACCCAGGGAGAGAACAGAGAAATCAGACTTTGTGTCACAAATTGCAAGGAAAGAAAAGTTTCATGTCAATGTTAAATGACAGTAAATGATTTGAAAAGTAAATTTTCTTCAGGACTAGATTTCTTTAAAGTTGAATGCATCTATAATTTATTTTTTATAAAAATGCACACAAATTAATGTCCAGGGTATGCGTGCAACACCAGCATGTGAGTGCATGCATATATATATATATATATATATATATACATATATGTCTGTATTACTGTACTCCGGGTCTTTTAGCTGATGCTTTGTTCTCTTCTGCATCAGTCACCTTGGACTTTCCCGTCCAGCTGCAGCACTCTCACAAAGTTCGGCTCTATCATTTTTACTGTATATGTACAACATTCAAGCAACACTTTTATATCTACAGATCCATGCGCCATTTCATGAAGGCTCTATTGGGCCACTGACTCCAGAATTCCATACGATGGAGAACAGCAATGAGGGGGGAGCAGTCCATCCCGAGGGCTTGAAGACAGACACGCCCATCGGGGCTCGTCCCTCGGCAGCCGAACTGAATCTGGAGGCAGGAGGAGAAGGGAACTTGCAGGAGGAGGAGGAGGCAGTCCAGGTCTCTCTCTTCCCTTTCCACAAGATCGTCCAACACTTCGTTCTCCCTGCAGCAGTCAGTCGGGATGCGTAAACAGCCATCTCTGTAACTCGGTATGCTTTGAGGATGTGTGTGCCTGCAGTGCGCAGACCTGTACATATTGGTACTATTAAATAAAACATTAGCATGTGTCCATGCATGGATGTGCGTGCAGGCATCTTCCGGCGTTGTCTCGATTATCTCCCTGGCCTTTCAGGCCTTCCCCCCTGAGAACCTCCACGCCATTGTCTTCGGCTTTGTGCTGTTGGTAGGGGCACTGTGTGGCTTCATTCTCAGTGAAGCGACAGAATCTATAGAGAGGAATCCGGTCCGCGTGACAGTGATCCTCTCCTGCACGTTCGCAGTCGCGTGCATGCTTCTGTTCCTAGCCTTTAGCTCGACAGGTCTCAGTATCAGTATACTGCCTGTTATTGCAATACACCACTGCTTTCTACCCATCATCTTTGCGTTCATCGGATCTGGTGTGATTACGGGTGTCCTCTTTTCCCTCGTAGCTCCCCTACCACAAACGGCGTACTTCCACAAGAGCATGCGCACGTACTGGAACTTTCGGAGATTCGTCACATGTATCGGGTTGCTGTCGCTCCCGTTTATTCAACTGACCGTCTCAGCCTACGTGGGCGTGACGGCAGACTTCGGTATCCAAGCCACAGGCAGCGGTCTGTTTCCCACTGGAGTTTGTTTCATGTACCCCTTCATCATGGGATTGTGCAAACTTCCTCTGCACGCTCTCTGTAGACCACTCGGAGGTCCAAACGGGGCCGTTTTCGATTCCTTCGAAGCCCTGCTGCTGGGGTTCGCGGCGTTGCCTTTCAGGTCCGTGAGACTTCATTTTTTTCTCTCCCATGCATCCTGTGTTCTCTCTTGGTCTGATCACTAGTCTACAGCTACGCTTCTATTTCTCCGTTCTTTTCCTGCTCTTTTAATTCTCTTTGGGATTCTCATTTTTTTCGCTCAGACTGCATGTAAACCTTTGTGTCCGTCTTTACTTGTTTGTCCACTTGATTCTCTTGTCGATCCGGCTGAACAGTCTTGCCCGTGAATTTCTTTCTGTGAGGGCTTCTGATTTGAGCTCCACCTGCCCGTAATGTCGTCTGGCAACAGACAGAGTACAGACAGGTAGGGCGTCAATGGATTTGTTGTTTGTATGATCGGTGCAGGTGGTTGTTCTTCTCTATCAACAGCTTCACTACAGTTGCTCTCATTTGGTCAGTTGGATTCTACTATTCTTCGTTTTTTTCTTCTTTTTCTTCCTGTTAATATGCAGAATTCTTGTGTTTCTTCTTCGTCTTCTTCTCCTCCTCTTTCTGCTTGTGGTAGAACTCGGAGTAGAAGAAGACGGCGTCAGATCCTCTGGCGATCCATATCACCCTGCCGATAGTTCGCCTCTTTTGTATCCAGGAGAGCGTTTCTCCGCACGACTGCGCAAGGACGTCATCATTTTCTCCAATGCAACAGCACTCTAGAGCAGGGAGGAATGGATTCATTCCCAAAAATCAAACTGGCATTCCTCTTCTTCACTTTGAATGCAAACAGAATCAAAAATCATTATAAATACACGTATCTGTTGACAATAGTTTCCTTCTCCTTCTTTTTCTTCTTCTTCTTCTTCTTTTTTTTTTTTCTTCTTCTTCTTCTTCTGCTTCTTTTTCTTCTTCTCTTTTCTCTCTGCCTCCGCAGGACCGTGAAGATGGGATACAAAGTGCTGGTCTACCCTGTCTTCTACAGAGTCATCATCCTCCAGGGAGGCAAAGGGAAAGGGAAAGGCAAAGAGAAAGGCCAACAAAGCGAAGAGGAAGAGAACGAATTGTCAGGAGGACCACAGGGGGACCTCACGCTTCTCCCTGCACTCCCCTGCCGACTCCGACAAGAGAACCATCACGCTGACATGAGCCTCCGAGACGCAGAAGAAGAAGGAGGACCCAAATTCATCCCAGATCCCATATCCCTCTCAGAGAATCCAGATAAAAATGCTGGGGGAGAATTCGCCAGCCCGCCCCCCTCAGTTCCAGACGAAGGACAAAAGCAAACACCAGGTCGTCCTCGAAATCAGCATCAACCCTTGTCAGGCAAAGGAACAGGGGAAGAGCCAAATCAGGTCACGGCGGCTTCCGGGCCAGAGTCCAGACCTACCCACACCTCCCTTGAGTCAGGGACGCCTGTTGTTTCTTCTACGTCAGCCCCCCCCCTCCTCCAGATGCACACTCAACCTACGCACGCAGCAGCTCCACCCCCTTCAAAGAAGTTCAACCAAATTGGATTTGACTCAGTAACGGCCGAGAAGACCCACAGTCCCCCCAGACCCTCGAGGCCCATTCGGTGCACGAGTCCAACCTCCCCTGTGATGTCCCAACGGGCCTCCCCGGTGTCTCTGATCGCTTCGATCACTCAGGAACTCGGGAGAGTGAAGAGCTTTGCCACCAGCAGGGCGGCCTCGTTCTTTGTGACCGGAAATACAGTGAAGGAACGGGTGAAGCATGTAAGTCGGCCTAGTGACAGTTTGACTGAACCTTTGACGATCTTTTCCTTTTCAGTATTCTACTGAGTGACCACACGTGCTTCTCGATTCTCTTTTTTCTGTGTCTACAATGTTGTGTGTTCTTTTTCCGATGCTCCCTTCGCGTATGTGCGCACCCGCGCATTTATGTTCTTGTTTTGTTTGTCCTTTCTCAAATTTCATCTTGGAAAATGTGCAGAATCATCGTTGTACATTTGATTTCTTTTTTTTTTTTCGTTTTTCTGTACACAAATGCGACCTCTGATGGTCCGAGACCTTTCTGGTCGAATGACGTCCTTACCCTTTTTTCTTCCTTCTGCCTGTTTATGCATCTCTATCTGTCTGTGCTGGAATCAATTCATTCTCTGCTGAAACCAGTTGATTTTCTCTCTCTCTTTCTGCCCTCTGCAGTTTTCTCGAAAGTTCATCCACCACCAGTTTGTCGATATAGTCTCCTCTACCGCTGTGGTGATCTTCGTGATCGCCTCCCGGTTCTCTCTGCCAACGTCTCTCTTTGGCCGGATGCCTCCGGAGGTGTTTGTCCTCTCCATCACTGTGGGAGCAGTGGAACCTTTTCTAGAAGTGAGTGAGTCAGCTTGCAGGTCTGAGCGTTGGCCTGAGTATCGACTTTATTCAGTGTGACCAGGAAAGAGCTTCAACACGGAGGGAGGAAGGGAAGTCACTGTTCGTACGGACCTCCACGCATGATTCTCTTTCGTCTGTCGTGTATCTACCGTTCTTCTTCATGCATGCCTTGTTGCTTACCTGCCAGTGCAGAACAGCTCTTTTGTGTGGTTGGTGTCTGTGTATCTGTCTGCCTGACTGCAGTTTCTGCTTTTACTGGCCACCCCAGCCATCGTTGCGTGTCCAAAGTTTCAGCCTTTCAGCTTCCTTCCCCAAATGTTTTCCTTCGCACACCCACGAAGATTGGTCAGTCAGTCAGTCAGACAATCAGGCAGTCATTTAGCAGCCCGTCGTTTGACTATTCTTGAAACCCGGATCTCCTGTTTTCTTTCGAAAAGAAACCCTCCCAGCTGTCTTGAAGATTTCTTCCGGGCCGAAAAGATGAAATGCATGTGCTACGCAAAATTGAGCACGGGTGTGGAAACTGAAATAGATATACAAATTCATTCTCTATACGACTTGCTGCAATTTCCCCCCTCCCTGTCTCCCTGTCTCCCTGTCTCCCTGTCTCCCTGTCTGTCTGTCTGTCTGTCTGAGAGAGCGCGCCAAAAGAAGAAAGAAAGAAAGAACGAACGAACGAACGAAAGAAAGAAAGAAAGAAAGAAAGAAAGAAAGGAAGGAAGGAAGGAAGAAAGAAAGAAAGAAAGGAAGGAAGAAAGAAAGAAAGAAAGAAAGAAAGAAAAGAAAGAAAAGAAAGAAAAGAAAGAAAAGAAAGAAAAGAAAGAAAAGAAAGAAAGAAAGAAAGAAAGAAATAGAAGAGAATGGAGCAGGAGAAAAAGGGAAAGAAAAGGCGATATAGTCTCTCTCTCTCTCTCTGTGTGTGTGTGTGTGTGTGTGTGTGTGAGAGAGAGAGAGAGGGAGAGAGAGAAATCTTCATTGTCTGATTGCTCAATGAATCCAATCGAATGCATGTGCGTGCAGGTCTTCGTTAGTTTGACAATCACTGCCGCCAACATTTTCCTGATTGGCCTCTTGGCGATTCCTTTGCCTTCAATTTCCTTTTTGTCTCTCTGAACTGATCATGGCGATTCCTTTGCCTTCAATTTCTTTTTCGTCTCTCTGAACTGATCATGGCGATTCCTTTGCCTTCAATTTCCTTTTCGTCTCTCTGAACTGCACTATCGAACGACTCTAAACCCAGTGCACTGAGCTCTCGCCTCCCTGAGAGACGTACATCATCGATTCATTAGCGAAGCTCCGTCCCAGGACTTCAAACCAGAAATTCTCTCCTTTCCCCCTAGCCCTCTCGCTCGCTCCCGCACTCCCTTCCTTCCATTGCTTCCATTCCCGAGCGACTCCATGTTTTCGTTGGGCCCATTCAGACTTGCAAGGCTTTGGAGAGACGAGCAGGGAAGGAAGAAAGGAAGTAAGGACAAAAAGAAACGACGGGATGGTTGGAGGACAAGAGCAGAGATAGGTGGAGGCCGAGGGTGCAAAGAAAGAAAGAAAGCCTCACTCCTCAGCTGAAGAGGAAGGCTGATGGCACACACCGGAAGGCAGGCATCTCTCTTCTCTACTTGAATCAAATTGTTGGAAACTTTAGAACAGCCAGACACAGACAGACAGCAATTCAGGAGGATAGGCGGGAAGCAATCAATGAAGGGAGGAAGCAAGCGAGAGGGGAGTAAGGAGAAGGGAACGACCAATTGACCGTGAAGGAGAGCGGACGGCGGTGGCTTCGGAAGAGGCCCGGTGGGTGTTCCTCTCCTCTCCTGCATACGTTTACTTTCATACAGTATGAAAGTAAACGTTCCTCTCCTCTCCTCTCCTCTCCTCTCCTCTCCCCTCCTGCATACACGTGAGCAAAGGCTTCCATGCTCCCATACATTCGGATTGCATTTCCGTGCATGCGCTGCGTGACGCACACACACCTGGATTACAGCTAGTCCTGCCCTGTACAGACATGCAGTTTTTTTGGTATCTGCTTTGGTCCTGTCCTCCTGTTTTGCTTGCATCTTGGTCTTTAGTTTTTGGGGGTGTACGTGTCCACAAATCATCTCTTCCGGTGTTCCCTGTCACCCAGAGGCTGTTTAGCCGTATGTCGATCCGTCTTTCTGTATGTATTTTGGTTCTCTCTCTTTCTCTTTCTCTCTCATTCCGAGAAAATCTGTGCATGTGCAAGCTTGAATGCGCTGCTGTTCAATGAAGAACGTCGGAATCGGTCGGATCTGTATAACATTAAGAAGTGCGTACAACTGTTGTTACTGTTCATCGAAACGCATACAGTTAGTATTACTTAGTATGTACGGTCCACCGTACGTATGTGGTGGTATTCATAAACTGCACACCCTTTCGCATGAAAGAAGTTTAAAAAACAAGTTTGGAATTAATCTAGTTGACGGTGACTATAATGAAGATGATAGTGATGATACTTCATTTGAATGTTTATCGATCGATGTTTGCATTTATGATAATCTAGCTATTACCGGACATATTTTTACCTCATACCAAGTTCTAGTACGACTGATAAGTTTCAACATCTTATAAACAAAAGTCTTTTTCGATTTTCAAAAAAAGAAAAAAACTTAATATTTAATTTAGTCCGTTGCTAATATAAATCGAAAAGTTTTGCAATAGGAGTTTTTCCTTGTTTTTCCTAATTTACCTACTAAGTTTTCACTATGTGAATTTATTGATCATACATCACAACAAGTAAAGATTAATTTTGTCATTTCATTTTTAAAATTAAAGACTCATTTTCTGTTTTTTTAATCAATTAACTTGTACTAACTAGATTACGCTATACTAAGCTAGATAGAACGTTTTTTAAAAACGTACTTTAAAATTAATTTTAAGTTCAAAGTTGATTGTACATTATTACATGTGCATTTAATTTCAAAGAGTAGTACAATTAATCTCAATTTAATTAATTTCAATCAATTTAAGAAACTACAAAAAAAAAGAGAGACATATTTGATTGTAAGTTTAACATCATTGCGTATCTAAAAAAATTTTTTTTTTTTGTTCACGCATCAATTTAATGTGCATTCGGTTGAGTCTAGAACTTCAGCGTCAAAAGAATTGGAATTCAGTGCATACAGTTCAACACAGGTCAGGTACGTTCACGCAGCTTTACGCAGCTTTTCCGAATTGTCCGAGTATGCACGTCTGAGTGTCTTGGCGCACACCGGCGCGCCTCCGCTAGCTGTGGCGTCGCCACGACAGCGGCGGCCCGCAGCCAATTAACACGACCCAACATGATCCCAGCATGTGACGATGATTGAGGGCCCCAACATGTGACTCGTGCACCTCCATGAGAGACGCGACAAGACGAGACGGCTTCCAGACGGCAATTTTTGGATTGAATCGACAGGTAGACACAAAGAAGCACAGCGGTGGATCGAAGGCGTCCTGCAAGTGTGAGTCCATCAAATGTATGCACACGTCTGCGTCCTCTATACGTGTACGCTTTTTCTTTCAATTCTGAGAGGGGATTGTCGAATAACTCAGGGAAAGCAAGGAGACGGAGAGACGGGCTTTCTTCACCTGATAACAAAAAAGGAAGTAAGTCAAATAAGGATGTCCACGTTCTGGAAATTCGACAACCCTCCAGGCAAGGTGACGGAGGAAAGCGGGTACATGGAGACTTTCAAAGAAGCAAACGTGCCTGAGGTCAAGGTCAGCCCTCTAGAGGACCCTTTCTCAACAGGTGGCTGTCATGCTGACAAAATACAGTTCCATATGCGAAGAGCCCTTTTATTCTGGTCTCAGGGGCGAAGTGTGAGTGCGACAGGAGTAGAGGAAAGACGTTTGGCAGCCAGAAAACGACCCTGGGGCTCCATTCAACAGCAATATACGTTGGTGCATCTGTTTACTTCCGTCTACATGGCACCGTCTCTCTGGGAACAAACATGCCGTCTCTCTGGGAACAAACATGCCGTCTCCCCTCACCATTCCTTCAACTTGTCCGTCTCTGCTTGCGTGTACGTTCACTTGCTTGCTTTCAGTCTCTTTTACCTTCTCTCCCCCCTCCCGTCTCCCCCTTCCCTCCAAGCAGGCCATCTGCACAGGTGACGCCAACCGGGACACCCTGGTGTTCCTCCACGGGTTCCCTGACGACCACGCAATGTGGAGTGAGCAGGTCGGGCCCGGGATTGGGACTGTGTGGATACTGGGCTCCTCTCTATTTAATGGCGGTTACCGTGAAACATTCTAATTTATGTCGAGATCATGTCCAACTTGTTTCCCTTGTGCAAAACCACACACGCACATCCTTGTAACTTGTTTCTTTCTCTTTGTTTCTCTGTGCAGGTGAAACACTTTGAGTCCACCCACCGAGTCGTGTGCCTCGTCTGGCCCCAGTCAGGTCGGTCGGTCGGTGGGTACTTGTGGGTAGGCGTTTCATTCTCCTCATTTGTCTTTGCGCTTTCTCTGTGCCTGCTTGCCTGCCAGTGGGTCCCCCTGCCTGCCTGCTAGCGTTTGTTGTCTGTTCTGTTTTGAGGGAGACGGAGGAACGAACGAAGCGACAAAGAAAAGGAGAAAGGGCCGAAGGTACGGAGCAAAAGGGCAAAAGGAAGGGAGAAGCAGGGGAGAAGGGAATTCAAAAAGATTTGTTCCGCTTTTGTCTCTGTACCTGTGTGTCTCTCAATTAAGGTGTGCTTTTAGAAGAGAGTCTCTTCTCTTCTCAAATTCAGAAGGGGGGCTCTTTTTGTGTCCCTGTTAGCTGCATCTGATTCCTTTCCACGCACGCGCGCACACACAAAGGCCCACATACATACACAACACACGCACGCACGCGCGCACACACAACAAACTCTCAAAGCATCCGGCTGGTCGGTGCGTCTGCAGCCAAAGAGAGAAAGGGAACTGCGGGCTTTGATTTCCCAGAACTGGTTGAGGGCGTTCGGAGAGCCATTGAGAAGAACAAGGTCAGACAGTAAGTGGGTGAGTGAGTGAGTGAGTGAGTGAGTGAGTGAGTGATGGATTTGCATGCGAGCGGGGGGACGTGGCGAGGTGTCCGACGCTCGAGAGCACGAAGCTCCTTGCGTGCGTGCGTGTGTGTGTGTGTGTGTGTGTGTGTGTGCGCGCGCGCGCGCGAGTGCGTGCGTGCACAAACGTTCACAGCGTTAACGTAAAGAGAGCACCTGTCAGGGTTGGGAGCATACGTGCGTGCTTCGGAGACATGCACATTTTCTGTGGCCGCCTCTTTCGATGTGGCTTGAAAGGACGTTGCTTTTAGAATTCTCTGCATTTGTGCAGATGCACCTCGCAGACACGTAATGTGCATGTATGTACGACGGTCGATACATGTGTGTGTGAATTAGTGACTCAATGTGTGTGAGCATGCAGGGCAAAAAGAAAGTGATTCTCGTGGGCCATGACTGGGGTGCTCTTCTTTCGAGTCTGGTGGCACGGTGTCACTCCTCTCTGATCGACAAACTGGCTCTGGCAGATGTTGCCCCGGCACGCGCGGAGCCTGATGAGGTCCCGGGGGGGTGGAAGGGAAGACTTCTGTTGGCTGTGTACCCTCTGGTGTTCGCTTGTGCGTGGCTCTGCTGCCAGGTTGGACTTTTTTTTTTTCTCTTACTGTCTGTGTGTCTGTCTGTCTGTCTTCAAAGGCGAGGTTGGACAGGCGCGCTTCGGACGTGTGTCTGCTGGAATTTGCATAAACATGTGCGTACTCGTAGTAGGGTCTTTCTCTGCCTCTCTCCTGCAGGATCATGAGAGCGTGACGCATTGAGCTGGAGTGGTTGTCGGGGTCTTCTCTGAGGCCTGCTCAGGAGACATTTGAAAATATTGGGTGTATGACAGACGATTTGCAGCCAAATGCTTCGGCACCATTGCTGGTGCTTGATGTGTTTTGCACTGCGTGTGTCGTGGCATTTTGTTTTTCTCCACCTCGCTCTGCCTCTCTGTCTGCCTGTGTGCCTCTCTGTCGGCCCTCGGTCGATTCGTTCAGATTCCTGTGATCGGAATCCTGTTGGGTAAGATACTGACGACCCTGAACTTCCTGCTGTTTGGATATCTTGTGGACATGGGGAAGGGGGGGTACTCATCTGGCGCCAGGGAGGGGGGCACGAGTAATCCTTTCAGGTCTGTTTCTGTCGGCAAGGCTTTGGGGAGGGNGAGTTGTGTAGTAGAGTGAGAGAGAGAGGTGTGTGGGATCGAGCTAAGCATGATTGTGCAGAGCATTAGAACAGAAGAGACTGAGAGGTGGTTGTTCGGGCATACATGAATTTTGCTTCCTTAATTGTGTTCCTGCAAGCATGGGTGTTCGTTCGTTCGTTGAAGATTCGGAAGAGCATCGGAGGGGAAGGACAGAAACGAATTCAGCTAGCGACACAGGGTGGAAGGAGGAGGGAGGGAGGTCTTGTTTGGGATCATGGGATTCATTGGCGATTGTGTCTGTCTTGCTTGACGGTGCGCGCTCTTTGTTCTGCCTTCGTCCTCCTGTTTCTGTATCTCTCTCTCTCTCTCTCTCTCTCTCTCTGTCTGAGTGTGTGTGTGTGTGTGTGTGTGTGTGTGTGTATGCGTGCGTGCAGCCCACTGCAATGCTACCCGTATTTCTTTATCACCAGGCGTATTCTGATGCGGAGGCAGGTGCCTGGAGGTTAGTGATGCGTTCCGTTTCTTCTGTGTCGGTCGCTTTCTTTTTGTTTTGTCTTTGAGTTTGAATTTCCTCTCTCTTTTCTGCTGTCCTTGCGTTGCTTGGCTCCTTGGGTCGCATTCAGACAGACGAAAGAGAATGCTTTCTTTTTTTTCGATTTTTTCTTTTTTTCGTTTGAAGCCGAGTTCCTTCCTTTGCATTCTTGGATTCAGTGGCTTTTTGCAACGGCGCCATGCAAATTCTCTCTCTGCAGTCTTCTCGCTTTGCCCTTCGTCTTCTTTTGCGGTCGCGTGTACATTCCGGACACAAGAATCGAATGATGTGATCCAGGAAAACTTTGACTGTCTATCTATCCATCCACTTCTCTTCCCTCTCACGTGCTTATCCTCTCATTGCACAAAGCCCTATCTCTCCGCACGTGCGTGGCAATGAGAGAGGCCCCACGACGTCCACAATGAGACGCTCTGAACAGATGAATTGATCTAACAAAGAATAACGGTAGTAAATTAATGCCAGTACGTTTTCGTATCTGTACTGCAATGGATACCGCGTCCTTGAGGAAACGCTATGCCAATGAGAACATCCCCACGACGTCCTCGATGGAACGAATTCGCGCCCTGGTGCCATCTGACTTCTGCAGGCGGGGCTTCTGTGGTGAAGAGTCTTATGCTTGCATTCATTTTGTGCAGAATTCTGCATATATTTCATTTATTCTGTATGAAAATAAACCCATGCATGCAGGCGGGGCCTCTGCGGTGAAGGGTCTGATGCTGACCCCCAAGCAGCCCACGTGGTTCTCTTATGGCACCAAGGGGCTGAAGGAGGGAGTGATGTTCCACTCCGGGAAGTGGGTGGAGTACTTGAAGGGGAGACCGGAGTGTAAGGTTCGTTCGGTAGTTGCATGGGTCGTTGGAGGGTTCTCTCTATCTCTTTGTCTTTCTATGTATCGGCCTCTGTTCGTTCGGTGGTTGGTTCCTTAGGGGGCTCTCTCTATCTCTTTGTCTTTCTACGTATTGGCCTCTGTTCGTTCGTTGGTTGGTTCGTTGGGGGGCTCTCTCTATCTCTTTGTGTTTCTACGTATCGGCCTCTGTTCGTTCGTTGGTTGGTTCGTTGGGGGGTTCTCTCTATCTCTTTGTCTTTCTACGTATCGGTCTCTGTTCGTTCGTTGGTTGGTTCGTTGGGGGGTTCTCTCTATCTCTTTGTCTTTCTATGTATCGGCCTCTGTTTTTGGCTCTATCTGTCTGTCTGTGAATTTGTTTTTCTTCTGGTTTATCTGTTTTGACGTCTGTGCATCTCTCTGTCTTGTCTGCCGGTTCATCTCTTTTGTTCAGTCCGTCTTCGTCTGTCTGATCAGCTAGAGTCTCTATCTGTCTGGCTGTCCGTCTGTCAGTCCGTTCATCCGCTGTCTCCTTCCCACCCTTTCTCAATTGACGCACGCGCATGCAGGTGTCAGTCTACGACAAGAGCAGCCACTGGGTGATGCTGGACGAGCCAGAGAAGTTCAACAGAGAGCTCGCGGAGTTTGTGGCAAATTAAGTGACGGATCGAGACGTTCGATGGATCGAAGGCCCGACGAAGGGATTGGCATCATTAATTGTTTTGGTTTCATTGAATTCAGTGAAGTGAAATTTTTACTCGATGGATCGATGGTACGAGGACTGGTACGAGGACTAGTATGGGGAGAAGGCGGGTGCTCCCCTATCGCATTCTAGATCGCATTTGGGAGTAATTGGGAGAATTGGAATGCCCGATTGGGAATTTGGAATCCCAAATTCTCAATTCGGAACAATTTGGAAATAAGTTTTTCTATATATCAAAAATTTAGTGCACAAAGCTGTATTTTTGTGCATAAACATTCTAAAATTCAAAGATTTTAAGCTATAGATTTTAAGTCTGAACTGTGAAAACACTGATTTAGTGATTAGTGATTAGTGATAGTGGTGAACACAAATGATTATAGCTTAATTTATATAAACATTTAATTTTCCAATTAGAAACCACATTTGTTTTAATTCACTTAGAAGATATCAATGAGAATCCACCAATTCAAATTAGACAGTACAATTAGGAGTAACGAAAGTAAGATGGTTACTAGGCGGCCGCTAGGCCGCTAATTTACTGATTTGGTGGTTATGGTTAAAGTTATGCTGATGCACGGAGCGCCAGCTGCTGCACCGCATGTGTTACGCAATTTTGAGTCAGACTAGGAGTTAGATTCAAAGCCAAACTTAGCCAATTTTTACTTCTGAAGGTAACTTTGATCACGATTTGATCACGAGAAGCATTGACAGATTCATTATCACAGCGCATCGGTGGGGATCAGTATCAATGAATTGGTGTTAAACGGTTGCCAGTGAGACTTGGACCTGAATGGAGCTAGACTCACTGGCAGCTGGTGTTGTAGCCTGAGATCGAGATTTGCTTCAGGCGCTAATTCAGGCGCTCATTGTAATGCTCCAGCTCGATACCGTGCCCTTCGCACCACGAGCGCATATCCAGTACAGACTCTCTGTAGAACTCTCTCTCTCGCTTCTCTCTTTCAAACCCATGATGCCTCAAGGCGTTGATCATCGGTTGAACCCACGGGAAAGGCGGGCGCATCTGGGTATTGAACAAGAACACTTGCAGAATTATGTCCACTACTCTCTCCCCCTCCTCCTGTCCTCCCGGCTGTTGTCTGATCCTTTTGAAGGATTCCACAATCGAGGCACTCACCTCCTCACCCCCCCTCTCGACAATCCACTGGAAGACCTTGAAATTAGGACCAGGCTTCGGAGGCAGCCAGCAGGCAGGATGCAAAACTGAGACCTCCACGTTGTCAAAAGGGGAGTCTGGGAACAATACGGCTTCCAGCGAGGCTGCTGCCAGGGTGCCGCTAATGTGCTCACGGAGGGGTGTCTCGAGGGTTGCGGGGACAGAGGGCAGTTCAGCCCAGGGACACTCGCCCACGGTTTTGATCAGGTCGAAGACCAAGTCCCGCAGTTCTTCCGGGAGCTGATGGGAGGGAGCGTTGGAGTAGAAGGGACATGGGGGCTCTCTGGTCATGAGAAATCGGAGGCCTTCCCAGTTCTTTGCGCTTCTGGCGATATGATACATGTTGGGAAAGCAGAAGACCGGCTGAGGGTCAGAAGCTCTTCTCGAATCCAGGAATTCAAGAAAACCCACATCTGCCCTCATGCTGTCACCCAATGCGGCATTCTCTAAGGATCTTCCCCAATTCAGACCCGTTTTTTCCGAGAGACCACGGGAGTCGAGACGCTTCAATAAGCCAACCCGATCCGTGCTGTGCTTGAGTGGGTTTGCAAGGGCATTGGAACGAATCAATTCAGAGGGGTGATCACAGAGCCACTCGAACAAATCAAGATGATCGTCCTGTAAAGCAACGGCATTCAACACAGCGGATGACCGCATTCTCAAGACTTGTGCCATCGCGGCAAAATTGGCAGATTCAGCTTTGAAGTATCTTTCGACTTTCTCAAACACTCTCTTGACAATTGCCATGTGCCCCCCCGCAGCCGCAGCCTCCATCAACGACGCTCCCAACTCCCCCACATCCCGCCCTTCCTTCCCCTCAAAAAAATTCCCAATCCCCGGTTGTATTCCCTCCACCTCTGGAAGGGAGGGAAGTGCATTTGACGAGAGAAACTCTGTCACACCCTCCAAATCCCCCTTCAGACAACTCAGCCAGAGCTGAAATACAGGACCCTCCTGCACCTGTATCTGAGAGACCCCCAAATTGCCCCCCATGTTCACAGAGAGGCCCGCAGATTCTAGCTCGGCACGTGGAAACCGAGACAGCGAGGTGAGTGCCTCGGATGGTACCTGGGCTCCATAGGCAATCACTCTGGCTCCTGTGTGTTGCTTCATGACTTCAATTACCGCCCGTCTGACCTCCCAAAACCCCTTTTTCAACGCCTGCTCGGTCCAACCAGTAAAGATATGCATGCCCCCTGACACACAAACGGCAGAAGCCCTCTCGCCCCTCAGCATTCTCTCCATACTCCATCGGAACGTTCCCGCCTTCCCTCCAGATACAGCCCCGTCGCACAAGGCAAGCAAATTGGATACGCAGCGAATCTCGTGCTCACTCCACGGACCCCCTTCCTTAAGTGGATCCACAGTGCACACAGGCACAGATGCTGCGAGGCTGTTGAAGACCTCCGGATCGCCGGCAACGGCAGCACTCGCACGGAGCACTGCTTCGGTTTGGGGTACCTCAGGTAAGTCAAAAATCCAGAGGACCAAACGGAGATTTAGAGGATGCAGAATCTCCTCTGAGATTTTCGTGACTCTTCTACATGTCGGCCTCAAAGAGAGCAGCCTTTGTTTGAAGTCCTTGCAGACGGACAGCACGACTGCGGACGCCTCCGAACAGAGCAGGTCCAACAGTAAGGGACCTGCCAGCGGGTGGCGCAACACTTGCAGGACGAAGGGGACTGAGTCCCTCATCACAATCAACTCTCAGTATATATATAGAAAACGGGTTTGTGAAGTCGAAGAAAATGGAGACTGTGTGCCTGCACTCTGTGAAGCGCAGCAGGAGGTCATTGAAGGTCGGCGCAATGTACGAATGGGGCTATATAGAGAGGACAACAGCGATGACAGTCGGATTGCAAGCTAAAAATTTGCAGCTCATTCACAGCATGCATCCTGGCAAGCAACAGTGCTGCAACACAATTTCTGCAAGCGCCCTATAATACCGCGAGGCCCACCTGCCAGGGTCCCCGCGGCGGCTGCCCTAGGGCCCCGGCATGCCTTAATTTGCCTGTCACGCCGCCTCGCCTCACAGTCCGCCCATATGTCCGCCCATAGTCCCCCCTCACTGCAGTGCTGATCGAGTGCGTGGAAAAGGAGTTCCAGTATACCGTGCTATGCATCCACGAACCCTCGGTCAAAAAAGTTCCAGTATATCATAGTATATCCATCCACGAATTAACCCTCAAGAGTTCCATTATGTAGCTACTACAACGATTCGTCCCTCATAGACTCCAATGTCACTCCATCAGCCGCGAAAAGATGCAACCGAGGCCGTTACTGAGCGCTGCACGCCGAGTCCTCTGGGCATAGATATCTCTAAACTTCCTTGTGTTGCCGACAGTGTTGGACGTAGAAAAACTGTTAATACAAGCGGGTACAATACCACCCAGTTCACCGAATCTACCACCCTACTTTTAAGTCTGAATTGTCATTCGCGAAGAATTCGAACTGACGAAGATGGAGCCCCACCTTTCGAACGAGCGACGGCACCGCGTGTTGTTCAGGCATTTGACAAGCACGATAATCACTCCGGACAGTCATGCGCTTCCCAGAGAGACTCCCGAAGGCTTTGGTGTCGATGAAGTCTCCTGTAGCCTCACGTATGCGCACGATGAATACTTTCCGACCACATACACTTTGACGATTGACAGTAAGCGGCTGATCCTCCACAGAAATAGCAATATGAGGTTTTCCCAGTGGTGCAGAAAACGCCTTGGCCTCCCACGCCCGTCGGACGCCACTTGGGATTCCTTGGAGTTCTTCGAGTTCCCCTTCGAGGAGATCCGCTTCCTGATCAATCGCCAGGAAAGGCGTTGTTTGTCATACGTCAGTCGACTGAGGGTGGGATGTTTTTCAGCCCACAAACTTGTGCACGTGACACAGAAACCGAGCAACCCGGCAGTGCACCATGAATTGATCGTGCTCCTTGATTGGCCCCTCGGATCTTTGCAGGACATCGGGATCGAACTGTACGACGGGAGAATGGTCCTCATACAGTCCGGCCGCTCCCCGTGTGGGGGAGGAGGCGGTGCGGAAGTTCTGCCGAAACTCCTGGTTGAAGGTCCAGCGCGATTGGCTGCAGGCACTCCGTGAGTCGGGCAGACTGAAAGAGACAGAACAGAGAAGGCCAAAACCTTCCAACGCTTTCTGGCCGTTCGTGCATGACCAGAAGCGACGGCACCATCATGTTCTCTTCAACAGCAAGATCTTCCCCGTCCAACCCGCACTTCCGCTTCGCAACTCAGGAGTGGTCAACGAGCTCAACCTTCTCATCACCCTGTGGTTCGACTTTTCCATCCCGCCCGACCTTATCAGGGCCGCCAATAGTCAACTGAACTCGAACCCCGACCTGCCTCCGGAGTTTCCTGCGAACTTGTACGAGTACGTGGTATACGTAACGAACCACTCCATCGCAGTCGAGTCTTCAGAGATCGGCACTCGGTCGCACGGGGGGAGGGGGGAGGCCCTGGGGGAGTACGAGGGTTCTGTGGGTGAGCAGAGCAGTCAGGCCGGTGAGTGTGAGTGGGGGGAGGGGGAGGGGGGGGTTGCCGATGACTGTTCGATCCCCTCGCACGGGGGGCAGATGCAGAGAGAGGAGAGCGTCCCTTCCCTTTCCTCTTCTTCCTGGGAGTCCGGGGAGTCGGAAGCCCTCAGTGAGGCCTCTGAAGGAAAGGAGAAGGAGGGGAAGGGGGGAGGGGAGGAGGAAGGGGGGCAGATTGAAGAACGTCGGGCTGCACTGACAGAGAGGGAGATGGAAGTAGCGGAGGAACTTCAAATTGAAATTGCTGAGGGGAGAATCGGGGGGGAATCCGGTCAAGGTCTCCCCAGGGGGCCCCAGAGTCCTCCTGCCACCGTCAGTCGATCGATCGAAATCATCCCCCGCGCGGTCTTCTTTCCTGTCACTCTTTTTTCATGTCTACTTTACTCCCCCTTTGCTGCTTACCCCCCCTTTGCCGTCTCTTTTTTTCATCCAGTGTATGCATGCATGTATGCGTGTATGTGGTATGTTTGCCTGCGTGCCCTGTTGGGCTTTGCTGATGAAACGGCTCCTTGCTTTCTCCCCCTAAGGTCCCACATAATGTCCTGCTCGCTCCTTCATTCAAGAGTGAGTGAGCGCCTGATTGAATGCACGAGTTGATTGATTCATACCTTCACTCAGTAAGGCAGGCAGTCAGGCAGTCACCCACCAACCCGTTCACCGATCAATCCCTGCATGAATGCAGCCGCCAAGGAGGACCGCCCCCCCAGAAGACTCGAACAAAACCACAGTGAACAAAGATAGGTCCATGAAGAGTAGCAACTCAACGGGCAGTACAGAGAGCAACAGCGGCCCCCAANCAGAAGCGACGGCACCATCATGTTCTCTTCAACAGCAAGATCTTCCCCGTCCAACCCGCACTTCCGCTTCGCAACTCAGGAGTGGTCAACGAGCTCAACCTTCTCATCACCCTGTGGTTCGACTTTTCCATCCCGCCCGACCTTATCAGGGCCGCCAATAGTCAACTGAACTCGAACCCCGACCTGCCTCCGGAGTTTCCTGCGAACTTGTACGAGTACGTGGTATACGTAACGAACCACTCCATCGCAGTCGAGTCTTCAGAGATCGGCACTCGGTCGCACGGGGGGAGGGGGGAGGCCCTGGGGGAGTACGAGGGTTCTGTGGGTGAGCAGAGCAGTCAGGCCGGTGAGTGTGAGTGGGGGGAGGGGGAGGGGGGGGTTGCCGATGACTGTTCGATCCCCTCGCACGGGGGGCAGATGCAGAGAGAGGAGAGCGTCCCTTCCCTTTCCTCTTCTTCCTGGGAGTCCGGGGAGTCGGAAGCCCTCAGTGAGGCCTCTGAAGGAAAGGAGAAGGAGGGGAAGGGGGGAGGGGAGGAGGAAGGGGGGCAGATTGAAGAACGTCGGGCTGCACTGACAGAGAGGGAGATGGAAGTAGCGGAGGAACTTCAAATTGAAATTGCTGAGGGGAGAATCGGGGGGGAATCCGGTCAAGGTCTCCCCAGGGGGCCCCAGAGTCCTCCTGCCACCGTCAGTCGATCGATCGAAATCATCCCCCGCGCGGTCTTCTTTCCTGTCACTCTTTTTTCATGTCTACTTTACTCCCCCTTTGCTGCTTACCCCCCCTTTGCCGTCTCTTTTTTTCATCCAGTGTATGCATGCATGTATGCGTGTATGTGGTATGTTTGCCTGCGTGCCCTGTTGGGCTTTGCTGATGAAACGGCTCCTTGCTTTCTCCCCCTAAGGTCCCACATAATGTCCTGCTCGCTCCTTCATTCAAGAGTGAGTGAGCGCCTGATTGAATGCACGAGTTGATTGATTCATACCTTCACTCAGTAAGGCAGGCAGTCAGGCAGTCACCCACCAACCCGTTCACCGATCAATCCCTGCATGAATGCAGCCGCCAAGGAGGACCGCCCCCCCAGAAGACTCGAACAAAACCACAGTGAACAAAGATAGGTCCATGAAGAGTAGCAACTCAACGGGCAGTACAGAGAGCAACAGCGGCCCCCAAGTCCCCCCCCCGCCTGCTCCTTCAACCGCTCCCAATTGGTGGAGCAGCGGACTTGCCACCATCACAGGTCTCCTTCAGTCCCTCCCTTTCCCCACACAGATCACCAGCAGCAGCAACAGTAGCATCAACAGAGAGGGAAGGTCACAGAAAGACCTCACCCAAACCGGGCCCCCTTGGCAAGAACTTCAAGGACCGTCCAGGCCCCCTGCTGTCTCCAGAGCCGCCCCCGAATCTCCACCAACTCGGGAAAAGGAAGCAGACGACTCGCCCCCCCCCCCAGATCCAGACGACAACAGTATTCGCAAGGAAATGGAGGCGGTGCAGAAAAAGGGCGAACAGGCAGGAGTGAAGGAGAAGACGGTCATCCTCTCCCTTCTTCGATTTGTCGGAGAGCAGGCAGCAGCACCGCAAGATGACCGGGAGGTGATGGACCCAGAATCCGATGCGGACACGAAGGAGACACGGAGTGCGGCAGACACACACGTGCTTACTTCAAGTTCAAAATGGTGACTGACTCAGATTGAGTTCCCGGGATGGCTATAAGGCTAGTATAAGCACTCACAGTCTCACACATGCACATTATCAGGTGGGTCGGGGGATTTGTTCTTCACTTCTGCGCGCAAAGCGCGCACAGTGGCGCCGGGCACTGACTTGTACTTAATATATTATTCTGTGGCTACAATAAATTGTCAGTATGCAATAATGGTTAAGAATTGAACAATATTGAACAATTTTTATCTGCACACGCAGTTTGACTTCTTATGTTCATTAAATGTGCGGAGTATAGCAGAGTAACTTCCCGGGAAACTTCCACCGTTACTTCCGCTTTGGACTAGGCCGTGCACTAGATAAAAAAAGAAAAGTTAGAAAAAAAAAACTAATAAAAAAAATTTTTTTAATTTTTTTTTTTTTATTTATCACCCCCGGAAGTAAACAAACCTAGAAACAAACAACTGTTGTTTAAGTGTGCGGTGTATGAGTGTTGCAGAGACTGTTACATGAAAAACAGCTGTTAATTGTTTAGTAGGTAAATAATAAAAGAAATAAAAAACTAGCAAAATTGTATTCTTTTTTTTTATTATTATTTAGCTAGTGCAGGGCCTAGGCTCTAAATTAGTTGAATTTAGTTCCAAACTCAGAGCTTCTTTAACATTGGCAGAGTCCGGACTAGAGTTCAGATTAGCATTCAACCTATCTCATTGTCAGAGCTTAATTCGGCTAAACACGTGCAGACGTACACTGCTGCGATTTTGAATTTCACTCTCGATCACTAGCTCGATCATCTGATATGCATGAATTGAACGATCCAGACATCAAGAAGACATGCACGGTTCCGTCTCGTCTACCCTAGGCGAGCGTTTTGAAGCACACCAATCCTTGATCCTAGCTTTTAATGCTGCCATCCACAAAGGTGTTTAATCATGGGATATATTTATTTACTAGTTACTCACTTTAAAAGTAATGTAATCAGGAATATATTCAAGAATATATTCCTAAATTAATTAAAGGGGGGCCCGGGGGGCTCCGATTTTTGTTTTTTTTTTTTTTAACACAGTTTATGACTATAAGCAGCTTCGAAGGTGAGTCCAAAGATTGGATGTCCTACTACTGCTTCTGGCTGTCGTCCCGCAGGAATTGTATGTATACGATTCTACAGGTTTGCCGAGCGGTGGCTAAACTGCTTTGAAGAAGTCTCGTACGTCCACTTGACTCATTTTCAAACTATAGGGTTAATCGTCTGAACATATTAGGCCCTTGCATGTGTTTGAAACTCAAGCATGAAGACCCGATTTTTGATGCAACCTGTATAATCGGCTATTCGGCTCCGAATGCATGTACTGATGGCCGCGGCCGCTAGTAGGAGCGGTGGGCCATGCCGGCGCGTGCATGGCTGGCCCGGGCTGCATGGGCTGGGCCATGCATGCAGTGCACTGGATGTGCACAAGCCTCTAGGCTACTCCCAAAACATTTGTTCTTATAACATAAAAAAAAAACCACGCACCATTAGAATAACCTAAGGTATTAAAGACTAGTAAGAATCGGACTTTGGCTAATTAATCACTTTATTCAATCATATTCAATCACTTTATGGGATAATTAAATATATTCTAATCACAAGTGACTAAACACCTTTGGCCATCCAAGGCGGCTTTGAAAGATCTTGTTGTAGGCCCAGGGCCCCGCCCTTTTCATTTGTCTGCCAAACAACCCGTCAGCAACCCCGTACATATGAAACGATAAACACTCCCGGGGGTGCCAATTCATGCAATTTTATTTATTTAAGACAGTGTGTTGAATTTCGATTGACACCTCATGATGCTACTAGAAGATCCACACAGAAGAGTATACAGATAGATCCGCTTTTTGGACCTTCCGGTGCATGTACTCTCTTCATGCACTTACATGTATGCTCGCACACACAGAATCAATCAGAGAGAACCAAACGAAGACCAGAGATGTAAAATGATTGGCTTGGCCATTGGCTTAGCTAGCCAAAGGTTATTTTTTGGCTTAGCCAATGGCACTGCTAATTAGTGCTAAAAGTGTTAAGTGTATAATGGTTACTGTTTCTTGTTTGTTTTGGTAAGGCTATTCTGTTTCTATGAGTAAAAAAAATGAGTTTAGATGGGGAAAAAAACTTGTTTTGCCTCTGCAAAGGCCTGTGCCCGCGGGGGGGGGTCCGGAGGGGGGCAAATTCCCCCCCCTGGGAAGAAAATGTTTTTTTTTAGGGGTCATTTCCCCTTAGAAAACAAGCTTTTTTGTAGATGAATTTGGATTTAGCATCGTAAGAAACATGTTTGAGTGTTTGGCTAACTTCGGCCAATCAGCCAGCCAAAGGCTCTTTTTTGGCTTAGCTTTAGTGCTAAATCAATTTAACATCTCTGACGAAGACTGAGTCCTCTAGCTCCCCCCCTCCCTCCTTCACTGAACTTACAACGCCCACACACACACACACACACGCTCACGCAGTGTCAGCCTGCAGCAGAAGTGAAGAACAAACCCGTTTATAGCGCCCTCCACACGAATTGAGAGAAAGGAGAATGGCTGTCTGTATGTGCAGATTCCACCAGCTGTTCTCATGACGGCTTGGATGCATGCATGCACTTGGGGGAACAACTCAGATGCAGCCTGTTGAAGCTTGTTTGAATCACTGTATGGCCACCCTCTGGGCTCGTGATCGTCCCTAAAGAGACGTTCACAAACACAAATTTGAAGGCCTCGCCGTGTGTGCGTAGTTTTTCCCCTTGGGCCAACAATGACTGACGGCTCGTTCTCTCCTCTCTTACCTACTCCTCTGCCTGTCTCGATCCCTACGGACGTCTCTCTAAGTCTCTTAAGCCTCAAGTTCTTCGAAATCACAGCAGATCTCCGTTGTACAGCCCCCGCCGGCGCGCGGGCACACGCGGCCCCCGAGGCCTGAGGTAGGGAGCGTGCCTCCCGCATCGATGCAGGCTTGTGAGGTAAATTCCGCAGAGAGACAGGTAGGGTCGCAGCAAGCAAGAGCAGTGCACTCTCCCACGGGGCACAGGATGGTGCCTTGCATCGGCACATTGACCCCATCTCCTCCGGGTGAGTTGTCGCAAGGGAAGGTTTGTTGAACGTCATTGACGAGGGCGGAGGCACAAGTGTCGAAGCAGCAAATCTCATTTGTGCAGCCAGTGGAAGGACAAATGGTCGCTCCAGGCATGGAGACCCCAACTCCTGATGGACAGGCCGCTGCATTGATAGGGGGGGTGGCTGTCAGACAGGTATCCTCACAGCAGATGAGGTCTGTGCAGCCTGAGGGGGGGCATGTGATCATGCCGGGCATGCTTCTCTGCTGTCCGCTTGTGCAAGTGTACGAGGAGCACTGCTGGCTGCAACACTCTGCCTGGCTGCACTCCCCTCCCGCGCATCGGACCTGGCCGGGGGTAGGCGAGTTGAAAACGAAACCGTCGCCGCAGTCGAATCCGGAGCAAACGGGGTCGCAGCACTCCTCAAGGGTGCACTCCTCTCCGCACGGAATTGTGGCGGCGTCAACCTTGGGGATTGTGTTCACGTCCTCTGCCTCGCAGGTGAAGGAGGCGCAAGAGGGTTCGCAGCAGGAAGTCGAGGTGCACACACCGCCATCAGTCAGGGGGTTGTCAGTCTTGCAGATCACATCAGGGGCTGCATGAAAACACACACACACGCACACATACGCATATGCACGCACGAAGAAGTACACAGTGTGCATGTTTTTTGGTTTCCAGGCGAGACATTCAAGGGATCACTCCCCCAATCAAGCTCTTTTCAGATTAAATTCCCAAATTGGGTCTAAGGGCATTGCAATCTGTCTGTCAACCCACAATTGCCATGATGCGATCATGCACACACACAACCTACACACCAGAATACACATTCAAGTCAGACGCACATATGCAGGTCAGACGTACTCACCATTTCCAATCAGAAGCAGGTTGGTCCCTGCAGCGTCGCATCCAGCCTGGCCCAGATCCGCGCAGGTGAGCATGCAGCACATGTCCACAGTGCACCCGTCTTTGGGGCATCGCACGTCTGCCGGGTCGATGACAGTGCAGACATCGTCGGGGCTGTCTCTGCCCAGACGCTCTTGGCAGGAGGACCCCACGGCCGGGGTTGTGGTGAAGGTCTCGCATGTGTCATCGCAGCACTGGCCCACGGAGCACCCGCCCTTTGCGCACTTCACCTCATCGGGATGGAGGACGAGCAGCTTGCTCACGGCTGTGCACTCGGAAGCGGCAAAAGACTGCAGTCACACAAGAAGGGAGCAAAGAGAGTCTGCATGCATGCATGCGGAGTCATGCAGCTATATGACATGTTGCAAGGCAGTACAACTATCGCAACAGCCAATACACAGGGGAGCGAGGACGCAGATAGAAAAAGGATGGCAAGAAGGCATGAAGTGTCACTAACTGCCTAGAATGCTCAGCAACGCTTGACACTTGACGCCGAAATTGTGGCACATGCATGCAACATGCAGCGGGTTCATTGTCTGCATGCATGCATGCAACTGTTGTTTGACTGACCGCGCACGTCTTGTCGACACTCTTGGAGACCTTGGTGTCTTTGTCCTTGTCCCTAATGCTCCCGAAGTCAAACTTGTCTGCAAGTCCATCCAGCTTGAAACCGTCAAAGTCAAGCTTGAACTTGTCGAGGGAGCCCTTGACAGCAACGACCGCCAGGGAAGCTATGAGACAGAACTTCATAATTATTTGCAACAGTGGATGATAATCGCGAGTCGAGATTTGTAAATGCAGAAGATTCAAGGGCAAGACTAGCGATGGAAACCACGGTCAGCAGGTCTGAAGTCCGTCAGATTCGCAACTCAGTGACTTTGAATCGTCGTTAATTGAATGAACCGCGCATGCAATGATTCGATCAGCGTTTCGACCATGAATGCAGCTAAGTCAGACAATTCACCTAAGCTCCGCGAGTCTGCTGCGTCGGATGGGTCCGGCCAGCGGCCTGCGCGGACCGCGGGCCTCGCGCGTCGCTGTTGGCAAAAGCTAGTGTGCATGGATTCCTTAAATCCTGGCTTTCTTGTGCCGGCACCGCATGATTTCTTGTGTTGTCTGTCTCCTGCAGACTCTCTTCAGTTCGTACATAAGAGTCTTTCACCAGATTTTGTGTACAGAACACGTGAAGCCGAGTGTGATCTATATGCCAGAGCTGTGCAAAATGGTGCACAAGTAACGGATTGGGGACGAGAGCAAGAAGGATCAGGAGTCCCTCTAACCAGAGCCAGCGGAATGGTGGCCCTGTCACCTTTGTCTGTGTCTTCGAGCAGCCAAGATTCTTCGAATGTGCAGATAGAGAACAACCCTTTCTATCCTTTAAAAGATGAAGATGAGTTCTGGGCTGTTGCACGCACCCAGTCCTTCGACAAAGTCAGAGAGGCGGTCTCAAGGAATCCTCGTCTTGCCCTTCTGAGAGACGGGGATAGCCATACACTGTTGCATTGGGCTGCGCTCCTGAATCTGGTAGCAGAGGTGCCTATTCTGCTAGAGGCAGGAGCAGATGCGAATGCACGATCCAGGAACGGACAGACACCCTTCATGTGGGCGGCCGTGAAGGGTCACTGTCTGTTGCTGAGAGAGTTCAACGAAAGGGCCAGGATCAACCTCAATGTTGCAGATTCGTTAGGGGCAACTCCCCTGATCCTCTCTGTACAGCACGGCCATAAGCACGCGTTCCTTCTGCTGCTCAGACTCGGGGCCAACATCGAAAGCGCAGATGTCAACGGATGTACAGCCGCACACTGGGCAGCCTTCAAGGTTCGTATTTTCACTGCATGGATTCCACCAATCCCAGTCTCGTCCCAACAATGTTCGCTCATTCATCGGACCCTATGCACTCGCTCTTTGGAAACTGCGTCCTGTTTTTCGTTGCCACTTGATTAGGGATCTCCTTGTCTTCTGCTGATTGGGCGTCGGTGCCCTTCTTTCTCTCTGTCTGTCTGTGTGTATCCTTCCTTCAACCTTGAAGTCACCACTTTTGTGTCTTTCTCCCGTTCTTCTTCGCTCTTTGAAAAGTGTGTTTCTCTGTCCCAGACTGTGTATATGAGATGCCAGCCCGAGCCCTGCAGCAGGCCCCCCTGCATGATTGAGCAGAGAAACAAGATCGATCCTGACTTCCGACACTCTCTAACATAGAGCACACAGTTGTGTCTGCATACACATCTCTGACGCCCCCAATGCGTGTTTTCCGTCTCCCTCTTTTCAGTCTCTGTCCCTGTGTGTGTGTGAATGACAACATCGGCATGCATGCATGCATGCGTGCGTGCGTGCGTGCAGGGCGACATCGAGTTTCTGGAACTCCTCAGATACTTCCGTGCCGACCTGACTGTCCCCGACAAGAGCGGGAAGACCCCTCTGCACAGGGCAGCAGGAAATGGGGAGCATGCGGCGGCGCTGTGGGTGGCAAGGAACTCGGAAGTTAACATCGACGCGGTGGATCAGGAGGGGAAGGTGCGTTTGTGCGTGCGTGTGGGTGGGAGTTGATGGATGCGTAAGCACTTCGTTTGAGCAATGTCATTTAGACACGTTGATGGTGGGCAGATGGATGAATGGACGGGCAGGACTGCCAACGGATGGTTCGCGCGCGCAGATACAAACACAGAAACACACACAGACAGAGAAGGAAAGAACAAAAAGACAGACAAGGAGACGCGGAGAAGGGCGGGCGCGGGGGAGAAGCACAATGAGCGACAAGAGAGGGACCTTTTCTTTTGTTTTCTTTCTTTTCTTTTCCGACTCCGTGCCTGCAGACGGCTGCTGGTCTCGCAGAAGGTTTTCCCCCTCTTGTGGCTGCTCTGGCGAATGTGGCCAAGAGCAGGGCGCAGCAGCAAGGGGTGAGAGGGGGAAGGGAATCCTCCTCGTCTTCTTCGGCGGCTGTGCGGTCAAGCGGAAGGGAACGGCGGGGGGGGGTTGGGGTGGAGAGAGAGAGACTGACTCAGAGGGGGGGGGAGGATGAGAATTCGTTTCTGGGCCGTTTGGCAGAAATATTAGATTTGGAATCTGGACATGGGGGTGAGGAGGAGATGGGAGGTGTAGGGGAGGAGGGGTCTGCAAATCAGATGAGCAATAGAGAAAGAGAGAAGCGGATACCGCGGAGTTGGCTTGGTCGAGCGATGCTGCGGATCCGGTTGTTGGGTTCTCTTCTTTCTGAAGGGACAGAGAGAGAGAGGGAGGATGAGAGAAAGACGGATGCGCGCAGTGGACACGGGAAAGGATCTGTGCTCCCTCCCCTCACCTACCTGTCCTTTTTTGCCCTCAGCATCGTTCACTTTCATGCAGAGGTACGTAGGCCGGCAGGGAGGGAGGGAGGGAGGTTTTTGTCCTCCAACAGACAGATGGTAGATGTTGCGGCAGCAGCTAGAGTTAGGGGAGAAAATGAAAACAGAATTGGGGGGCCGAGATGAACTTCTGCATGCAGGGGGGCTGTGTGTTTCTGTTTAATTACCTTTCTTTTTGGAGTCCCCCCCCTTTGTTCTGATCCTGTGATTGGCTTTGCATCCTTCCGTACAGTGCATCTGAGGATCGGAAGTGCATTCTTTCTGTTTGTCTATGTGCAACTCTGCGGCCAAAGCAACAACCTCCCGTTCAGTTTGACTAAGAATTGGTCTCTCTCTCTCTCTCTCTCTCTCTCTTTCTCTCTGTCTGTCTGCGTACAGGTGTCCGGACGGATTGACCCCTCAGACAGTCCCTTCATCTCTTCCATCGCTGCTGTCTTCCCGCTCGTGTACCTCTCTGCCCTCGGCCTGTACGCAGCCCTGTTCAGGTCTGTGTGTGTGTGTGAGTGTGTGTGTGTGTGAGTGTGTCTCTGTGTGTGTGTGTGTGTGTCTGTGTGTGTGTGTGTGTGTGTGTGGGCAGACTTCCGTTCTTTTGTTCTTTCTCACTGCCCCCCTCTCTCCCTCTTTGCTCCTTTTCCATTGCACATGTGTGTCGTTCTTTATCTTGCCATTCTTTCTTTGGCATCTGGTGTCTCGTTCCCCAGATGTTAGCATGCTTGTCCCCGTGTCTCTTTCTTTCCCCCTACCATTTTTCCGAAGCGGGAGAGTGACCTTTCGACTCTTCACTTCCGTGCGCCTTCTTCGTCTGCGTATAAGTAAGTGAATGAATGAATGGACGGATGGATAAATGAATGCAGAAGTAATCCCGGAATCATTCCTCCCCGACCGCGCGGGGCCTCCGCGTTTGAAGTTGGTCCTCCTTTCTTTCCTTTTCTTTTCTTCACAGGTGCATGATCATGTGTCTCTCCTCCCTCCCCGGTTTCTTTCACTGCAGCATGGAATGACATTTCTTTCTTTCTTTCTTTCTTTCTTTCTTTCTTTTCTTTCTTTCTTTCTTTCTTTCTTTCTTCTTTCTTTTCTTTCTTTCTTTCTTTTCTTTCTTTTCTTTCTTTCTTTCTTTCTTCTTTCTTTCTTTCTTTCTTTCTTTCTTTCTTTTCTTTCTTTCTTCCTTTCTTTCTTTCTTTCTTTCTTTCTTTCTCCCGTTTTTTCGGCTCCTCCTTTTCTTGCTGGCAGCGCCTGCTTCACGTCACTCGTTTTTTCTTCCCACTTTCTCACTTGCGTATTTCTGTCGTTTCAGCGTGGTGCTTTGGTGTCTCTTTGTCCACCCTTTTTGTTTTCGTACTGTCCATGAGAAAAGTTTATCTCTCGCTTGATCTTCTGCAAATGCTTTCTTTCTCCAAATCTCGACTGACGCACGCACGCACGCACGCATGCCCGAATGAATGAATGAATGCAGGACGTCCAGGAGGTCCTGATGAGTCCCCATGGGCCCTCCAGCATGGAGGAGATAGACGTCTCCCGCATCTGTACAACATGCCTCGTCAGGAGGGGGCTCAGGACAAAGCATTGCAGGTGGGTGGAGGAGGGGGAGAAAAAAAGGAGGCGGGGTTGAGGGAGTGGAGGAGGGCGCCGTCCGTCCTTGGGGAGACTGCATGCATGAGCGCGTGCGTGTACTCATTTGATTTGTCTGCATTCCTGTCCTTTCATTCTTTCTTTCTTCCTTCCTTCTTTCTGTCAGTGAGCATTTCCTGCTGTCTGTCCAGCAGACTTAAGAAGGGAAAAAGTCACTCTATGTGTCAGTCCGTCCAGTCACCGTGTACACTCTTAATAAATTGTATGTCTGTCTGTCTGTGTGTCTGTCTGTCTTCATACTGCAGAATGTGCGACGTGTGCGTGGACGTCATGGACCATCACTGTGTCTGGATTCGCGGATGTGTTGGACAGGGCAACCACCGTCTGTTCTTCGTCTTTTGTGTGGCACAGGAAGTCACACAGGTACGTTTGTCTGTCTGTTGGGAGGAAAAGAGGAGGGAACTTGGGGGGTCGGGTATCGGGGGGGTAGACTGCGTTGTGGTGGTGTGGGAGAGAAGATAAAGAAATGAGAGATTTGCGGAATCGAAAAGGAGGTGGAAGTGAGAGAAAGAAAAGGAGGTGGAAGTGAGAGAAAGAAATGGAGGTGGGAGGGAGGGACAGACCTGTCTCGATCGAGCTAGAAAGTCCCTTTCGGAGATGCGGTGTTTTTTTGTTCTTTTCCTCCTTTCTTTCGGCTGGGTTTGCGGTGAAGCTCTAGTTGTTCCGTCTTCATCTTCCCTTCTTGTGTGTGTGCCCATGCATGCACGGCTGCACCCCCCGATGAAAAGTCGATGATGAATGACCTTCAACTGAATCTGAGAGAGTGGCTGTTGCCTCTTTGTTGGTTGCAGATTCTCTGGGCCGTGCTCATGTGGTTCCATCTGTCTGCTCTTCTCTCTGATGCGGTGGGTTGTCAAGCTAGCAAGTGAGCAAGCTGTTTCTTTCTTTCTTTCTTTCTTTTTCTCTCTCCTTGTTTTTTTCTCCGTTTCTTCTCCACAAACTGTTTGCTGAGCGCTTCAAACATCCTTCGCACTCTGTGTTTGCCCGTGCACTGTGTGTCTCCCTGCATATGCCTCTCTACCTGTGCACGCGCACAATCGAAAAGATGGCGCTGAAGTATTCAGATATCTGCATCGCATCCAGGAGGCCTCCTGTTGTCTCCGTCTGTCTGTCTGTCTGCATGTGCTCATCTCTACGTTTCCGTGCCTGTCTGCAGGAAGGAGAAGGTGAAACTTTTTTTTGGAGAGCGATGTGCTTTCTCTTCCAAGCTCCGCTGTCGACTTTTGTGAGTCAAATCAGATAAGCAAGATGTCAACGGACTGAAACATGCGGGGGGCAGGATTGCTTAAGAAAAAGAAAGCAAAGCAAGAAAAAGGAAAGGAAAAGGAAGGAAAGCAGGGGAATGGGACCATGAGGTATGAGACGAGATGCGTGAGGAGACTCTCTCTGTCTCTCTCTCTGCCTTTCGGGTCTTTGTTTCTTTTTATTTCTGTCTTTCTGTGCATGTCCATGCATCCGTGCGTTGGCCCTTTTCCCTTCCTCCATCTGCCCCACCCCCCCTCTTACATTTTTCCCCTCTCTCCTTCTCACTCTCTACACATACGCATGTATGTATATCTGGATGTTTACGTGTGAGGCCTCGTGCGTGTGTGTGCAGATCTTTTTATGGGATGCCTGTACGTCCGTCTGTCTCCTCGGGTTGATCTTTGCCCAGATGAGAGGAATCTTCAAGAACCTGACGTTTAATGAGGAGGCCAATGCACACAGGTGGGGAGGGGGGGAATCGGAATAAAAGAATTAAACGAAAAACGTCTTCAGACACACAACAGATTCGCTCTATCCCAATGAAGCAGGGTGGAACACGAAGGATGAAAAGATCGTTGTTCTCTTTTCTCCCTACCATCCATTTCTCTTCATCCCTTCCGCGCGCTCGCTTGCGCTCTCCTTCCATTTATTTACCTCATCTGCCCATGCAGCCTCATCTTCTGCTTCTTGCTGTTCGTCACGTTTTCTCTCCTTCTCCCTCCCTCTCTCTCTCTCTCTCTCTCTCTCTCTGTTTGTGTGTGTGTGTGTGTGTGTGTCTGTGTGTGCGTGCAGGTACGGACACTTCTGGTACTTCACAGAAACCCGAGATGCAGAGGGACGGGTCCAGCTAGTGCGGTCCTTCCGCAATCCCTTCGCATCGACGGTCAGTCAGTAAGTGGACTAGTCATTTGGCTGAATTAATTGTTTCTTTGTTCGTTCGTTCGTTCAATGTTCTTCCTCTTCCTGGAGACCCCCCTCCCCCGCCTTCTGCAAAGGTGCTTGCTGTCTTCTCTTCGCAAAGTTGTCTTCCCTCTGGACTCCTTCGTTGTCTCCCGCTTCTCTCACCAACCGTCGACCTCACAGCCAAAAGAGGAAAAGAAAAACGGACGGGTGGGTTCACTGTAGGCTTCCTCAACATTGGGGTCCCTCGCCTTCCTCCTACTCACTCTCCCTGTACCTGCAGGAGAAGGAAAACTGCCTCCGGTTCTGGAGTGCCAACAGGTCGAGTGCCGCTTCCCCGGCCCCGTCTCTTCCAGGGGACCGCCCGGCACGGGCCGTAAGCCCAACACTGGGCCCGGAGGCGGCGGCGGTGTCTTTGGGGAGGAATCAGAGAGGAGAAAGGACGGGCAAGGGAGTGGAGATGGACATCGAGACTGCAGCACTCGCTGCCGTTGCCTCTGGGAGACCCCTAAGCAAGTCGGGTGCCTCTCTTTCTTCTCTGCCGTCTCCCGGAAATGCCCCCCAAGAGAATCCGGCAGCCGGTGTGAGTCTCCCTAGTTTGTTGAAGGGAAGAGAGACGGACATCCCGAGGGGAGGCTGCTGTGCGGGTTCTTGTGGAGGGCGCTCGGACGGACATGGGAGGCCGTCTGCCGAGGTGGGAAGTAGCAGAAGACTGCCAACAGTGTCGACTTACGGGAAAGACCGGAGAAGTGGCGAATCCCCGGATGGGCGGAGAGTGCAGGAGTCGGGATTTTCCTCAAAGGGTGCAGCAGAAAATGAGACTGGAGGTACGGCCGCAACGTGGCAGGCCTCTCTCTCCTCTGCAACGACCAATCTTGAGGATTGGGGGGGTGATTCCTCAAACAGCTCCGTGTCTGCCCGCCCTAGTGCCCTGGGAGGGGGCCTGGGCCTGAATGGGTTGAAGGGCAGAGAAAGAGAAAAGGAAAAGGGAGGTTCAAGCCCGAAGGCGAGCTTGGAACCTCACCCTGGCAATGCTTTGGCTGCATCTTGGGGAAGACGATTTTCTTAGAATGAGCCTGAGACTAAGATTCATGCACATTCATACCAATATAATTCACGTTTGGAGTTTGGCACTCAGTTTGCAGTATATGCACTAGAAAGTGCATTGAATCTAATGAAGTGTAACATCAATGAGTCTTTATATATAAACTTGAATTAAGCATCATCTTTCTGGTATATTCGTACCCCATTACAATTAATTTAGTAGTTGAATTTACAAGCCATTTGACTTAGCATTTGACTTGGATCACTAGTTGGATCCTAGGCTACCCACATAAAAAAAAAAGAAAATTAAGCTAAAAACCTAATTAGTTTTTTTTTTTTTTTCGACGTTCACGTCTCGGTCCCAAAAGTCAGCCTAGTGCTAGGCCTAGTACCTAGACTAACAGAGAGTTTGAGCAAGTCTCCCACAGCTCTCCAGGTCTCCCGCGATTCCGGGCCGCGAACCGCGTACGCCATTCAGAGATGGAACCGCTGTCCCCTCAGTAACACAAGCAGATGAAGAATGGGAAGAAGAGGATGAAAACGACGAACGTGAAAGAGACAATGTTGTACAGCAGGACAGCTGCGCAAAGTTTTATGCAGCACAAACTTGTCAGAAAGGCAAGGTCCTATATTTGTAGAGGGGGATTGGAATGGACAGTCAGCAGAGAAAATGAAAGGTCGGCTGCAAGTGAAACGTGATGGTCCCGGTAGGGCTGAACAGCCTGAGGATACGGTTTCCTTTTTTTTTAAGTTATGGAAGGAGGCAAGTAAAAAAAACGGGCATGCCGCAGTTATTGAAAAGGCGAAACAAAACCATACCGGGTGGGTCCAAACTTCCTCTTAGACTTCCTCAAATCAAGAGTGACTTTCAGCTCCTCAAACTAGTCGCTAAGTGGAAGCTAGGCCCTAAGCTAAACTATGAGCTAGAGCTGTTCCTAAGTGGGAGATCTGAACTGGACCCAGATTTTTCCTATTGAAAATCAATCAAAAAAAAAAAAGAAAATCAAAAATCGTCGTTTAAATCGATTTTAGGCAATTACTTTTTTATTATTTTTTGATGTGGGTGGCCTAGGTTGGATCAGCGCTATGCTGTGATGTACAGCTACGCTCGTTTCAAAGATAGTAGAAACCTAGTAGGTGGAAACGTTTAGGGAAGTTCAAGTTGAAACGTTTAGAACTAGGTTTAGAATATATATAGAAATTAATAATAGAATAGGATCACATCAATTTGAATATATCTTATAAGAATTTTTCAAAAAATCCTCGCTTTTGTTTGATCTTTCATGTACACTAGCATATACATATGCATAAAAGAACAATCCTAGGAACGATCAAAACGAACTTCAATATGTATATAAATATGTATAATGTAAATTAATTCATTTTTTTCTGTCAATTTTTCCTAAAGTTTTTTATTCACTTTATACATCGTAATTTCGAATTTTCGATTTGTAAACACATATAGTCTATCCCAGTCTATCCTATAAAGAGTGTCAGACTACATTTCTGTCAGGTTCTGTAACTAGTTCTCTTTGTAACTATACAGCTTAGTAACTATACTCACATGAATAATATCTATATGATCGAGATGACGTGCGCCAAAATAATAAACCTGAAGAGTTTAAAACCTGGATTTCTTGCACAGCCCAGCTCTTGTTGCATGCGCAAGACTGAGCCTGCTACTACTAATGCACACACCAGATTTACCTGGCTAATGTCGAAGCGCAAAACAATCGAACGAAGGATTACACCCCGATTGAACAAATGCCTTCAGATACCTTCAGACTTGCCTCCCTCGATCGACCCTCCTACCAATTGTTCTGACCGACGGAGGGACTGCTCAGGAAAGAAAACTTAAATGACGCATCCGTGCGCAGACTAGGAAGGCACAAACCTCCCTCCCTCCTCCGTGGATCGATCAAGAAGAAACCCTGAATGTGCATAGGCCAACCTTTTGTCACTCCCCTGCCCCCCTCCCTTCTCCTGACTGAGCCATCTGTTTGTCCGTCTATCTCAGATATCTGAGCGTGTTTGGAAGAATCGACAGTCCAGGTGACAGACAATTTAAGGAAGCAGCAGCTGCTGCTGATTCGTCGCTCATGGATGGATTCAATTTGGTGTCAGATCGAATGGGAGGGACGGGGGGAGAGCTGGGTCGGTCATCCTGTGTGTGAGTAAGTGTCGAGCACTACACACGCGCTTCCCTAACCTGGCTACCCTCCTGCAAGCAGGGCGCAAGGATGCAAGTCACCCCCGCATCGTCCAATCCGACGCACCCGGGGCTCGGGATCGAGGTTCTTTTCGGAGAATAAAAAGAGAGTGTGCGCCTGCCTCCGCCCAGTTGCCTGCGTGTACGTGCTCGCGCGTGCATCTGCTCTTCAATCTTCAAATAAAACCAGAACCGAAATATGTTTGCACAGAAAAGGATCGGCAGAAAGAATGAGACGGTCTCAAGTTGCCGATTGCTTTGCTCAAGGTCGATCAAGAAGAGAAGGAAAGAAAAAAAAGAGACCATTCAGGTATGTTGAACCTTCGAAACCTGTATTTAAAACCATTCCCTCCAACAACAACCGTCTGTCCAGAAATCCACAATGAAGCCACCGGCCCCTCTCTTCTCCTCTCTTGCGTGGACCTCCCCGACCTTTGCAAACGAGGAGGGAGACCTGCAGTGGCCGCATGTCCGTCCAAACATGCGATGCGGGCAAGCATCTTGCTTGGCGTACGATTGCTAGGGACCCTTTCAGGCAGTCCTGCAGAGTCTGAGCAGCCAACGAAACTTTGATTCACGACAGAAAGAAAAAGTTCAACAGCCAACGACATCTCTCTCTCTCTCTTGCCAGATGATCGATTCTGCAACCGCAGTAGGTAGAGAGACAGACAGACAGACGCACGCTTGCACTGCCAGGGTTGGCATGCAACTGTTGCCGCGATGAAAGAAGGAACGAAAATGGGAAGAGGCGAGGAACGAAAAAAAGCAACCGTGATGATAGATTAGATAGATCTCAACATGTTGTCAGATAGACAGATAGATACATGGCGCTCTCATCACATCACATCATATGATGACGATGCTCTCTGTCTGTCTGATCAAGTTCAACTGAGCTCTTCTTCTTGTGTTTTCCCCTGTTTTGAAAGAATCAATAAGTTGCCCTTCGCAGATCGGCTCAGATTCGCGTCGGGACCACCGGAAGGACTTAAGAGAATGAAAGAAACCCGAAGAGAAAAAATTAGAGTAAGAAAGAAAGAAAGAAAGAAAAGAAAGGTCAGCTCATCGCCACCTCTTCATTCTTCATCCTTCCAGAGGTAGATGCGGAGAAAAAAAGGAAGGAAAGGCAGAGGGAAAGGAAGGAAAAACTGAGGGGCGACTTCAACGAACGGAGAGAGAAAAACTCACTTCCGCATGTGTTGCAAGTAGAGTAGATCAATCTCAGCACCTACAGCGGCGCAAAGCAACGAGACAATGGATGGAAGCAGCAGCAGCCAAACCAGTTCAAACAAATGTGCTTGATTCAAGTATTTGTTCCACCATTCATTTATTCATTCATTCATTCATTCACTTGTTAAATTGAAAAAGTACTTGCCATCGATATGTGTACACACTCACAGACATACTCAGGAGCCGAATTGTCGAATGACTGCATTCCGTTTACACGAGCCCCTCCTTTCTCTCTCTCCCTCTGTGTGTGTGTGTGTGTGTGTTGCAAGAACGACAAGATAAGATACAACGGTCTGAAGGAAAGACGAAGAAAAAGAAGACAAACTCGACTCGGCACCTTCATTTTCGCGCCTCTCTCGTTTTGCTCTCTCTCTTCCTCGCACCCACCCCAACCTCCCGCCCCCGCCTTGAAGCCTCCGCCCGTTTCAGCGCGCAACAGACAGACAGAGACAGCAAGCAAGCAAGCAAAAAACCAGTAACACAGCCTCGCCCCCAGCCCCGGGGGCACTCAATCTGGCGCCCTCATGCATCTGTTCCCTTCCAAATTGTAATACACTTCTTTCTTTGTGTGTTTAGCGTTCCTCGCTCCCTTTCTTCCTGTCCGGACTTTCTTTTTTCCCCAAGAAGCGGAGCGACGAGAGAGAAACAGGCAGGCGTTACTTAGTGTATCGACCTAGGCTTGGGTTGGTTTCTCTTTCCCTTTCCGCGTTTCCTTCTCGGCGTGGGAGGAAGGAAAGAAGAGAGGGGGGACAGAAGGAAAGAAACAGAACAGCAGCGGCTCCATGCTGATTGATTGATTGCCTGGCTGCATGAACATCGTTCGATCGACTATCGGGGGGCTCTGTCTGTCTGACCACGTAGTGCTTGTCGCTGTGTTGGTTGGTTGAAGATCAACGCCGAGTTGGGTTGAAGGGCACAGGCAGGCAGGCAGGCAGGCAGGCAGGCAGCTGGAGATGAATGGAAGGAAGTGAGGTTGAGGGGATACCACGGTACTCAAATTGCACTGCCTGTCTGTCTCTTTGTCTGTCTGCAAGGAAGAAAGATGGCCCAGTCCGTCCACACACACACACACACACACACACACACACACAGACACACACACACACACAAAACGAGCAGCACGTATCGATACAACCGGACAGGCAGAAAAAGAGAAAGGGATAATGGGAATGGAGAAAGGACGTCGCTACTTTCATCTCTTGACTCACATGAATTCGTGCCAACATTGAATGTCAATCTCCATCTGACAAAAGAAGGAAAAAACAGGCACCCAGCAAATCTGCAGACCGATAGACACAACAGCTACCATCCAAAAAAGAAATTCATAAAAGAACAAAGAAAGAACTTTTAGGAGAGGAAGAAGAGCTTATTCGATTCACACCCTGTTTTCTCTCCACCTCCCCCCCAGTACCCGACCCCAAAAGAAATTCTTAAAGGGGGACGTGCCCCGTTTTTGTTTCTTTGATTGTTTGACGATGTCCCACATCTCAACTGCATCAGAAGAGAAAAGAGACGCATGCCCCTGCCCCCCCATTTCACTCACTGATTCACTCGCTCATTCACCCAGCCAGCCACTGATTTGAGAGAAAAAGGAAGGAGGGAGAGAAAACTGAAGGCACCTCATCATTAGGTTCTTTTCTCTTTTCCCTTTCTGATTCGATTGATTGACCGATGGCGAAACCGCCGGCCGTTTTGACCGCCCGCATGCATGAACGGACGTACCGATAAATTTATTTTTCAAAATGAGAGAGAAAAGACAAACTCAGACAGAGACAGACGAATTGCCCGGCAGACCACCGCACAAACGAAAGAGGGAAAAAGGGGCGGGGGAGGAGGGTGAAGAAGGGGAAAAGGTAGGAAGGAGAGGAGAAAGGAGAAAAAGTGTCTCTTCCGATCTCTTTCTCTCGAACCTTTTTTTTTTCGACCCGACGGACCGGTTTCGTTCCGTTTTGTTATTCTGAATTTCCGAAAGAAAAATTACCAGCCATCCAGGCCGGCTCTTCTCTTCTTTTCTGCTGCCATGCAGCCATTTACGTCTGTCTGTGTTCCTTTTCTCTCCATTTCGTCTCCCTCTCTCTCTCATTTGTGAAGATACGAAAGACGTAAGAAGCAAGAAGAAGAAGAAGAACAACAACAACAAGAAGAAGAAGAAGAACAAGAAGAAGAAGAAGACAAAGCAAACAAAGACAAAGAAGAGAAACAAGATGCTGACGGACGATGATAGGAAGAAAGAGATGGAGACAGCAAAAACGGACGAAAAAAACAAGCATATAAGAAGAGAAAGCATCAAGCAAGCAATGGGAAAGGCGGAAGGAAGGAAGAAAGAAAGGAAGGAAGGGGGAAAAATGAGCAGCAGGCAAAATCGGACAGAAGAAACGAGAGGCACCGATGGGTCCCTTTGGGAGAGGAAAAAACGGTAGACGGCACTTCCATGTATGAATCATTAATCTGTATCCCTCTCTTTTCCTGCCTGCCTGCGTCCTTGTTTGTACAACTGATTCATTGACTGATTGATTGACTGTCTGATTTGATTTTTGATGACAAAGAGACAGGGGAAGGAGCGACGGGCAGGGAGAGACAGAGGGCAGAAACGACAGGGAGAGATCGCTTCACGACCTCCCAAATCAACACGCGTAGGCAGGCATACAGTAACACACACACGAATGCCTTTCTTCACATATTTGCAGAATCCAAACACAGACATGACCCATTCTATTCTATTCTATTGTCTTCTCACTCACTCACTCACTGATGGTGTGGTTGGTGGGTCCCATATAGGACGGGAAAGGAGGAAGGTAACAGCCAGCCAGCCAGACAGACAGACATCCTGACTGAATCCATGAACAATGAGATAGAAGATAAACAGATTGCCCGCTGCCCCTTCGTCCATCTCACGTACCCCCATCACGCCATGAGTAGGGGGGGCGAATTCCTTCATTCAGTGCACAACCAGCTCATCTCTCCTCTTCCTCTTCTGCCCCCCCTTCCTCGATGGAGCCAACCGTCTTCTTCCCCCCTGCCGAGGACGAACGGACACCTCTCTCTCTCTTTCTCTCTCTCTCTGCTCTAATGGCCAGACAAAGACACAGACAGACTGAAATGAAAGATTGGGTGCAAGCATGCACGACCAAGCTTGACACTCCCACCGAGGCACCGTTTGTTTGTTCTTTTATTGTTGCGTTGAAATTTCCTCCTTGAATTCGGTCAGTGTCTGTCTGTCTGTCAGTTTTTGTTTGAAGCTCCGAACCCAAAGGACAAACAAACAAAGCTCAGACAGGTCACAAAAAATCTGATGCACCCAACAAACCAACCCCCTTCTTCCTTACTGTGTGTTCCCATGACTCTCTTCGAATCTGTTGGTGGATGGGTGCACGCGTGCGTGGGTGTGGGGCTACAGGGACACTGGGAAGCTTTAAAAAATCCCGTCCTTCCCTTTTCTTTCCTTGCCTTTCCTCTCGCCCTCCCTCCCTCCCTGTCTGGGAAGGGAGAGGCCTGGCAGGCCGGTAGAAGGTGCTTCGCCCTGTCCTCTTTCTGTGTCTCTCTAGTTGGAACCTGTTTTTCTGTCACCCCTCTTTTTCTCTCCTTCTCTTTCTATTTTTTATCCGGACGGAAGAAGGCAGGCAGACACGAGAGAAGAAAGCGAAGAGCAGAAAGTCAAGAGAGGGGTGAAGAAAGGACAAAGAAGGTCGAAGCAGTGGCGGTTGCACGTTGCCGTTGTAAGTATTTGGGTGAGTGAGAAATTGGGTGAGTGAAAAAAGCCTACCATCAATCATGTCACGCATCGGCACCACACCCGTTGCTTGCTTGATCCATTCCCGACATGCAAGCAAATAAATAAACAGATTCGGATAGAGAATGGGTAGAAAGAAAGAGACCAAACCATCCAACCCCCCCATTTGGTAAGTTCCTTAAACCCACCTCACAGACCCCCCCTCTGGTTTGTATGTCTGAGAGGAGAAGGGGGAACTGGTAACCAACCCATTTTACTTGAAGGCGTACGAACGAGAGATATATGCACACAAGCAGTGACTGACAAGAGAGAGGTCGGCCGGCCGGCTGGAGGGGGCGGAGAGAGAAAGAGAAAGGTTGGTTGGAAGAAAATACATGACCAAATAACAAAAGCAGACAGCGAGAAGGAGAAACCAACGGGAGAACAGTGTGAGGGAGAGAAGGAAGGAGAGAGAAATAAGAAACAGAAAAAAAAAAAAAGAAACAGAAAGAGGAACAAAACAAAAATAGACAAAAACACAGGTCGAGAAAGAAAGAATTTGACGGAAAGAAGAGGGAAAGAACGAGAGGAAGAAAGCCATCAAGCAAGAAAGGAAGAAAGAGAGAACAGAACGAGTAGGATTTCCGACCGAGTGTAAGAAAAAATGTGGAAACAAAAAAAGGCCATGGAGGAGCCCAGAAGAGGAGGAGGAGGAAGAAGAAGAAGAAGAGCCAGCAAGACAGAGAGACACAACCAACCGCACGGAAGAAATCATGTACGGACGCAAAATGAAATGAAAGACATGCATTCACGTACGAATGGAGACAGGCAGACAGACAGACAGTCAGTCAGAGAGAAAGACAGAAGAGGGATGGAACCAGCATACGAAAGAAAGAAAGAAAGAAAAGACTATTCACTACAGACAGAGAAAGAAGTTAAAAGGAAACCTTTCATTCATTGCATTCATCCCTCCTTCCTTCCTTCGTCTTGGTTCTGTCTCTCTCTTTGAAGAATCAATTGCCTTGCTTGGTCTCACATTGCCCTGTAGTGGCTCTTCCGTCCTTTTCAGAAACAAATCAGGAACAATGAAACGGAATGGAATGATGGCCGGATGTCCTGACTGACTCTTCGTTTGAGCGACTGGTGAGAACACCTTTAAGAAAGAATAACTAGTCACAATGCATTGAGAACAAATTACCTTCCAAGGACCTTGCCTCTCTTAGTTTTTGTCTCCGTTTGTGACTTCACAGGATGCATAGAGACCCATTAACATTCATTTTTCCCTTCCATACAGTCTCTCTTTGCTGCTCCCAGACGGACGGACATCAATGAGAAGAAGAAAAGACGGGAGAGAAATGATCCGACCCTTCCCCGTAGACTCGACTCAGCGTCTGTATTTCTCTTTTTTCTCTTTCGTTGATGAAAGAGAAGGAGAATTATCTCTCACGCTTCTCTGTCTGTAAGCTCTTCCACTTCTCTCTCTGTCTCTCTTTCTCTCCACTGTCTCTCTGGCACTCCTGTCTATCAGACAGTAAAATTCAGTAGGCCCTTTCATTTCTTTCAGCTGTCCTGTTGATTCCTTTTCACTTCCCTTTTTTTTTGCTTCTGCCGGCTACAGCCGCCACAAGTGTGTGTCATCATCCCTGCTCCCTTCCTTCTGTCTGTCTTGCATCTTTTTCGGGAGGGGAACTTGGGAGGGAGAGCCCAGAAACAAACTCTTTCTGCAAGGGCATTTTGATTTTTTTCCTTCTTGTTCTCTCCACCCATTCATCTCTTGAGTCAATTTATTCTTTGTCGCTCTCTGCTTAATTTCTTCTTTTCCCCGAAAGAAAACCTTTCACGAGAGACTTTGATTACGCGTAGACCGACCGACGGACGATGCACCGACCGACCGACCTGAGGTCGCCGCAAAGGTCTGTCGATCCACAACCACATGCATTCAATCAATCAATTCATTCATTCATACATTTCATCTGCTCTCATTTTCATGGATACATCATCATAAAGCGCTTGATGGATCATCACGGGAGGCACTCAGTGAAAGAGTCTTCTTTCTTTCACTCCAAGTTCTGTCTTGATGGCTCATGATTGCTTGCTGCGACGTGAGAAGAAAAGGGAAGGAGAGCATGAGCATGCTAAGCCATGAAGTGCCTCCTCCTCAAAAGACATGCATGCATGAATGCACAAACAAAACAGGAATAGTGGAATTGACGAACAAGCGTTAACAAACCAGAACAAGACGAAGGAAGGTAAGAAGAAAGATAAACCTGACCCAATCGCTGCCCTGTTGTACTGGCTATTGCAAGCACACCTTCTTTCCGATTGCTTGGACAGAGCATCTCTCTTCAAGTAGTAGTTTGTGTTGAGAGAAAGAAGCGACAGACACATGCCTCCTTTTTGGTCGCTCTCCCTTTCACCCTTTCTCCCTTCATGCTTCTTCACTCAGTCGAGAAAAGATCGAACGGGACATTCGAATACACAGGACAGGAGATCAGTGAAAGGGACGCGCAACCTGGAGAAACACTGCTGTCTTCTTTCCTTGTTTTCCAGCTGCAACTTTCTTTGCATTTTCTATCTCGCAAGAAGGCCCGCCCGCAAGCAGATCGAGTGAAGAAGGAGAAGAAGAAACTCTTAATCCTTCTGGAAGTCTTTCTTTGCTTACACACAAGCACCACTCGCTAAGAAATGAAACGAAACGAAGGGTATCCTTCCTTCTTTTTTTCTTTTCTTCACTGTCTTCGACGCAAGCAGTCAGCTAATGAGTCGGGGGCAAGTAGAAGGGTCAAGGAGCAAGCACACGAGCAAAGCTCAATCAACGAGAGGGGAAAGAAAACAAAAAGGAAGGAGCAAAGACAAAGAAAAAGAGAAACAAGAGAAACAAGAGAAATCACTGCGACAACTTTCGCTCTATCCCTCTCTCTCTCTCTCTCCTCTTTCCCGTTAACCATCACCTTCTCTCTCTCTTAGCATTCCCCTCTCTCTTCTCTTCGCGTGTCCCTCCTTCATCCCCCCCTTTTTCCTCTTTTCTTTGAACAACGGGCAGAAAGAAATTTTTTTTTGCACTGTCTGTCTTCTTAAAGCACTAACACATCTGTTTTTCACAATCGGACGATCTTTCTCCTCCTCCCTCTCCTTCTCTTCTTCTTTTCCCTTTGACCTCGCTGCCCATCACTTCCCCTCCTTTCCTTTTCTTCTCATTGGAAGAAAAAAGAAGTCCCCTGAGCACTGCCACCAGTCTCCTGGTTGTCACCAGATGACGCTGGGGCGATCTTTGTCTCCCTGCACAGAGCTGAAGGAGTGGGGATTGACGAAATTTTCTCCCCCGGCTCGTTGCTGCATTGGAGGAACCAGAGAGGCAACGGCTCGGCCTCACCCTCTCCTTCTCCTTCCACCTGCTGCTGACCGAGCTCACCAATTTCGTCCTCCTCCTCCTCCATACCCCCCACACAACAGGCTGCCGCACACTGGCCTGTGAGTGTGAGCGAGGGTGAGTGCGACACGGGGGGCGTGACGATGTGCTTCTCGCGAGGGAGGCAGAGGACCTGCCCCTCATGCAGACTTTCCGCCCTCCGCGCTGCAGAGGCAGACGAAGAACAAGAGGTGGAGGTGGAGGACAGACGGGGGCCCTCATGGGCATGCCGAGAGAGGGGTCTCGACTGAGAGGGGATGCGAAGGGGAACAGACTGAGGAGGCGGGAAGAGAGGAGGCGTACCCCTTAGGACCCCTCCGATGCTCCCACTTTCTGTCCGCGCACGATTGATCTTTCGGAAGGGCGGAGCGAAGGCCTCTTCTTTGTCACCTCCCATACGCGCTTCCTCGGTGCATGCTCTGAAAAACGAGAGACGGGGATCGTCTGTGTGTCTTTCCCCTCCTCTATTTTCCTTTCTTGTCTCCTTCTCTCGGAGAGAAATCCGAGTCTCAGGAGAGGAAATAGGGTGAAGGGGGTACACTGGAAGGGGGGATGAGGACTTTTGCTGTTGTCTTGGGGGGGCGGTGACATTCTCGGGATCAGCGGGTGTATGTGGTTGGGTAGTGTACGTCTCCCATCTATTGTCTCCCTCTGCGCCTTGTCCTCCGAGGCCCGCCTCATCCTTGTGAGGCAGAAACAAAGGACGCCCGCCATCTCCCGGGGAAACCTCCACTTGCCCCTCAAGACCATCTGACTGCCACCATTCGCTCAATAAGGCTGCGGCTGCGTTGTCTTCCTCTTGGAAAGACGAGGAGACGCTCTGCTGCGTTTGCAGCGCCTTATTCGCCTGAATACACACATTCTCTGTCATGAGTTCTCTATCCCCGTTCTCTTTCTGCATCCCCACACCGATCACCTTGCGCTCCTCTTCCTGCTGCTGTCTTTCCATCATCCGCCTCTCCCTCTCACCAGCAGAATGCAAGGCGATGCGCGGAGAAGCCAATCCTGCAACCATGCAGTCAGCGCCTTCCCTTGCACCCCCTTGCCCCCACATCTGCTGCTGACCTCCTTGCGCGAACGGGTCGTTGAAAGGAAGAGCGGGGGGGGCAGAGTGGGGGGGTGTCGGAAAGGGGGATGCTGCATGGGTTGCAGTCCCATGAGGATCCCTTCCATCCTCCCAGAGAGACGACAGGCGCGCAGTCGGATCGAATGGACGCATCCCCGTCCCTCTCCCGCATGGGTCCTCCGCCCTTTCTCTCCTCTCTGTTGGAGGGTCAAGGAGGGAGGGAGACTGACGGTGTGGGGGGGGGGACGGGTACGAGACAGGAGGGGGGGAGTGGAGATCTGTGGAGGACGTGTGGAAGGAGTCCGAAAAGGGGTTTGTAGAGCGAACTCGGATCTCTCGATTTTCCCTTTGCGGGACCACAGGGTTGTGGGGGCGTGGGGCTGAAGATGGAGGGGAGGGGAAGGATGGGAAAGTCTGAAGAGGGGGCGGGGGTGGAAGGCGAGTGGATCTCTCGGGGGGACGTCCAGTGATAAAATCCCGTGGGCGAGGAGGGGGACGGCTGGGGGGGGGGGGGGGGTGGGGATGGGGATAAGCACCGTTCGCCGCCACAGTTTGTGCCCTGTTTGTGTTTGTGGGTCTTTGGTGGTGTTGCCCCGTCGTTGAATACGGCTGCTGGGATGCGGGTGTCTGCATAACTGTCTGCTGCTGCTGCTGCTGCTGCAGGTACTGATGATGTCTCTGCTGTTTCTGTTGGTCTTCTACCCCGCCACACACAGAGGAAACAGCAGAGACGGCAGACACAGGTGGCATCTGCGGCTGCTGCTGCTGCTGCTGGGTCTGCATGAGGGGACGAGACGGCGGCGGGTCAGCTGCTGGAGGGGACCCAGAGGAAGGCGAGGAGAGTCCCCCTTCCCCCCCCTCCCTGAGAGTA
>JAHBMJ010004897.1:13475-33423 GCA_018398765.1 Chromera velia | reverse complement strand
CCCCCCCCGATTTACCCCCGACCGACATACGAGTAGAGGCCCGAGAACGGGCAGACTTCAGTTCATCCAGAGAGTGCGCATACGAACAGTCAGGACCTCTCGTACACTTCTCTCCCTGCAGGCAACAAAAACAACGTCGAGGGATCGGTGAGGTCATCAGAGAAAAAAAAGAACGTCAAAGAAAGAAAGAAACACACACAGCGAAAAGAACAACAAAATCGATGGAATCAATTAACACAGCATCAAAGGCACAATCAATCAATCAATCAAGACGACTCATGCAGCCAGCCAACAGAGACAAAACTCCCTCCTCACCTCCCTCCCATCCCCACTCCACATGCACATGTCATGCAACAGACAGGCCCGACCGATTCATCGAACAACGGCGCAGACAGAAGAGAACAATAGACCAGCCTCCATCCATGTATCCATCCGCAACTCTCATACTTCCACCTCTCCTTTCTTGTTTGTTCCGGTTGTCTTCACCATGCAGTTCTATTTTCATGGAATCGATAGATCTGCAGACCAGATCCTCCTGGCCGAATCCTCCTGTCTCGATCAGTCAACTGGCTCGATCTGCATTGATCCGTCCCTCCACAGCCTTGCAGGTCTCTCCCACCCCACAAGCCCATGCATGCACCCACCTTCACAACAGAGTAGCAAAGGGAAGTGAAGCGCAAGTCGGGTTTGGCCCTGCAAGGAAACAAAAGAAAAGAAACGAAAAGAAAAGGAATACCACCGAATGGACTTCCAGGTGAAAGGAATCTCACCCTGTCCGTCCGTGCATCTCACATCACTCAGTCAGTTGGTCGACCTCTTCCCTTCCCCGCCTTCACTGCAAAGACAACTAACGAGAGATTGCTTATGCGCTCATGCGGACGCGAAAAACGAGACGAGACAGCAAAGGAAAGACCGGAGGCGAGACCCCAAGGGCACTCCACTTTCCTGCCTGCATGGGTAGGTACTTCCACCTGCCTACCTGCCTGCCTTCCGTTTTAAGTACACACACACACACACACACACACACACAGAGAGAGAGAGAGAGAGAGAGACCGACCCTGTTGTTCCCCCCTCCCCCTTGTTTGCGCATGCGCGTTCACGCAGACTGCATGCATGTGCCTACTCTACTTTTGAGTGTTGGTCTGAACTAAATCTTTTACGACGCATCCATCACCTATGCGATTGATGCCTGCCTGCCTGCCTGTCAGACCCACCTGAGATCCTGGAGGCTGTGTGCGTATCTGCACGAGTCCCCGAGACCACACTTGTCGGCCAGAAAGTGACGGCATCTGCATCCATCCAGTGTGTGTGTGGGTGTGGGTGATTGTAGGTTGGGATTTTGAAGTAAATAGACGGAGGGTGAAGATGCAGCGACAAAGCGAGGCGGGAGGAGGGATCTTAAAAAAAGGCAGAGAAAGAAGTTTGACAGATCAGTGAAGGGGTTGACGAAGAACAGAGACGAAAGAAATGTGCAGAGCCCAACCAAGAAACGTGAGGGAAACCAGTTCGCAAAATCAGAAGCTCTTCTTCCCCCAGCTTGCATCACCTCTCACTCACGATCCCTTGCACACATGCTCCCCATGCGACCATGCCAAAGCGGACCGACTGACTGACTGACAATTCTGTCTTGAAGAGAATCTGCATCAGAGGGTGGCAAGAAATCGCACACACGAAGCAGAAGGGGGCAGAAGAGGGGTAGAAATGAGTAAGTAACGCTGACAAACGAATAAGCGGATTCAATCTCGTTCTTTTGCTCCCGTATCTTTGTAGCAATATGTTGAGTCAAGAAGGGGGCATGCAGAGACACCCGGGGAGAATAGGAGAGATGTTAGAAAGGCGCATGAAGTAGAGCTGCTTCTGTTTCGAACATTTTTGTTTCTCTCATTTGTCCAGCCACGCAAATATACGCTCTTTCTGCGTCCCCATCTCAATACTAAATCCAGTCGGTCGGGTCGGCCATCCTGTCCCCGTCTGCCGAACAACAAACCCGTCTGCCTTTTTGACAGTCGGCCAGCTATGCGGCCAGCCAGGATCCATGCAGTGTAATGTATCGATGCCAGTCATTCGTACAAACAAATAAACAAACAGTCCGAGCTTGAGCACGTGAGAAAATGACGGGAGGGTGAGATTCTGTCGGCTTCTCATCCTGTCAGCCTGCTTTCCGCTTTCTCTGTTTCCTTACACAAAGCCAAGAGAAGACCTCAAGGGGCGTGGGTTTCAGAGAAACAACTGCGAGGCACTCACCGGTCGCCTGCATAGAAAGCAAAAGGGAAGAGGACGGGTGAGAAGGGTGGTATGGAAAAAGCGGTCCTCTGTGTGTTACCTATGTTGATATGAGGAGATGGCCCCCACCGTATTGCTTCATGGGAGGGAATTTACTTCTTATTACACTCCGAGTCAGAAAGGAGCAATGCACCAAAGAAAGAAACGCCAATGAGACGGGAGAAAGTGGGTGGGACATCACACGTGCTTGCACGCACGAAAATCTTCGTTTTGCGGTCGCATCTGCACGTTCTTGCCTCTCCTTTCAGACTGCGGAAAAGCCCATCGAACGCCCCCCTCACATCAGACTCTCATTTGCTGCCGATCATCCCGACAAGAAGAGAAAAGCTCACGGACCAGTTGAAGTTCACGTCTTGTGACATTTTGTTTGCGTCGGTTCCTTCCCTGTCTCTCTGTCTTCTTCAGCCTGTAGCTGCTCCCCTTGCACCGAGGGCGGGAGGATGGTGATAGATCGTGCTGTTTTCTGGAAATATCACAAGGCCGGCTGCACAGCGGGCAGAATGGAACGTTTTGAGGGGAGATCTATCAATCTTTTCCAGGCAAACAGGAGGATGTTGTCGTTCTTGTCGTCAGGAAAATGCGAATAAATTTCTTCCATTTCTCTGTGACTGCCTAAGACAGCTGAGTGCCCCCTTCTACATGCACAAGTACAACGTGTCTTTCACATGGAAGTCCTGTGCTCCCGGAGATCATGTTGTTTTGGCTCATTATGACTCACTCAGGCCTCACTCTGTCAGGAATGAGCGTTAGGCAGCACAATTAAAGCGGCGAAATTTTCGGCCGAAAATTTTTACGCACGCGCCAAAAAGGGGGGGGGGGCACTTTCACGAAAATGCCACGTCACAGGTCACTCCGTGCGAACAGCAGATGCAGAGGAGCAATAAGGCACCTGACCTTGCTTGCCAATTGAACAAACAGCCCACTGAAGCTACACGCGCCTTTCTGTATCTGTGGCAGGTGGTCCAACAGTTGGCAGGAAGAATATCGGAAAGTCTACACTTTGCGGGATTGTGGATCGCTGCTTTGGTGAGAAACTTAAGGTCATCAAGTGGTACTTACTTTCTGTTTCTCCCCGTCTCCTTCCATGGGCTGAGGAAGCGTTGAGTTCAGGACAGTTGAGGAGATTTGATCGCCTTTATAGCAGGCACGTACACCATTTGATATGCTCTCTTCTTTCTGTCGACAGCGAGTAGCCTCCCTGTCGTTTCGCCGGGCCGCTGTTGTGTCGTCCTCTGTTTTCCGTCTCCAACAAGCGCCCGCCTCCTCGCCCGTCTCTCTTTGTGCCTCGAGAGCGATGTCAGCAGCAGCAGGAGGAGGTGAGGAAGTCAAGAAGGGTCTCGCCGGGGTGATCGCAGGAAGTTCTGCGATTGCGACGGTGGGAAAGCACGACACTCATGGCCTCCAGTACCGGGGCTATGATATTGAAGAGTTGTGTGAGAAGTGTTGTTATGAGGAGGTCATGCACCTTCTCCTTTCGGGGCATTTGCCCAACAAGGAAGAGCTCGCAGCCTACAGACAGAAGATTGCAGCCAACCGCGAGCTGTCCCCCGAGATGAAGGAGACATTAGAGAAGATCCCCAAAACCGCTCATCCCATGGATGTTCTCAGAACAGGGTGCTCTATGCTTGGAGCACTCGAGCCTGAGACTGACCCCGCAACGCAGCAGAACGACGCTGCCGTTCGTATGATCTCCATCTTCCCCTCTATGCTTCTGTACTGGTGGCATTATTCCCATTCAGGCACCCGAATCGCCATCAAAACAGACCCCTCTGACAGCATTGCGCTCCACTTCTACAAGCTGCTTTTCAACGATCCCTCCGGTGCGTCCGTTGATGCGTTGAAGCTGAAGACTCTAGACGTCTCCATGATTCTGTACGCAGAGCATGATTTCAACGCGTCTACCTTCGCTGCCCGTGTGACGTCAGCCACCCGCAGCGATCTGCACTCAGCCATCACCTCAGCCATCGGCACCCTGAAGGGGCCCCTCCACGGGGGGGCCAACGAGGCTGCGATGGAGATGTTGGAAAAGTTTGACTCCCCCTCCGATGCGGAGTCGAAACTTCAGCAGATGTTCAACAACAAAGAATTGGTGATGGGATTCGGACACAGGCTGTACAAGAACGGGGACCCTAGATCGCCAGTGATTCAGTCCCTCTCTCGTCAGTTGTCCGAAAAACCGTACGGGGATGCGAAGCTGTATGCGATTTCGGAGCATGTTGAGAAGTTGATGGTCGAGAAGAAAAAGATGTACCCGAATCTAGATTTCTACTCTGCGTCGGCGTACAGCCAGTGCGGAATCCCAACTGTTCTCTTCACCCCCATCTTCGTCGTAGCACGCACTGCCGGTTGGGCCGCGCACGTGTTTGAGCAGAGACAGGACAACAAATTGATCCGACCGCAGTCCGCCTATACGGGACCTGATCGTAGACCCGTGCCGTCTCTTGAAATGAGATCCCGCCTCTGATCGATTGGTGAAGAGGGCAGAGGGGGGCATGCGGATGGAGAGAGGAGGGAGGGAGAAGGACCCGGGCGGGTCCAAAATGGACTCAAGGGGTGCGCGTCTTGATCCTTCTCCTCGATCGTCTGTCATCAATTCATTCAATGTGTTCGCATGCAAGAGAAGGTTGGAAGGGACGCCAAAATGGCGTCGCAGTACGGCGTCGTGGAGAGAGTGATCGATCAGATATGGATGTAACGAAGACCTATAGACAAAAACGCACCAAATCGACGAGACTCGGACTAAATAATCGATCAGCGACATCAGCAGCAGCACTATTGGCTAGACTACTGGCAGCAGTGCGAACGTCAGTGAGATCGACCCTAGGATTGACCATCACTAGCATTATCAATGAAGACCTAGTCTTATATAGTAGTTACCTAACTGAAGATAAAACAACTTCAGAAACGACTATAGTTTTAACCACTATAGCTATTGCGGTTACTTACCGTGTTACTACCGTCTGTTAGCCAGAGGTTACTATATATACTAATTGCTTCTATAATCTGATAGGTTAGTGCTCTCAGGCTTATTCGGAGTCATCCCTGTCTGTCTAGGACCGGACTGATCGATTCTAGAACGAAATGTTTAAACTTGCAGTCTAATTTATAGTTCCAACTTCAACTTTTGCTAGCTATTATTAGAGCGATTCAGCACTACGCTCATGCTTTTGGTACTGCTCCTGCCAGTGGACGACCGTAAGGACGACTAAAACCCACTATATAGCAAAGAAAGACATGCAATACAGGAATTAGAAAAATTGATGAGAATAAAAAAATCAGATAGATGATTATGGAGAGTTTGATCGGTCTTCAAATATCAAATACATTCCAATACCTAGCTAAGAAGCTAGAGCAGTAGGAATGAGTCTTTAAATAAGTTATAGGAGTCAGACTTACTCTGATGATGATGTAACTTAACCCGCTAGCCATCGTGTCCCAATAGCAAAGGTCAGACTTATATATACTAGAAGAAAGCTATAACTGCGTGACATGCTAACTAGGTGGAGGACAACATAAATAAAATGAATATTATATAAAAAGATTTTTCTTTCAAAATTTTATTCGAATAAAAATTTTATTTATTCGATTAATTTTTCTTTGTGACTTAGCCAGACTTAGTTCTAGACTTAGCTGACATATAAACATATGATCTAAACATAGAAACATGCTGTCTGCCGCTTTAACATGTAAACAAACTGTCTGTTGCTTTGAAAATGCATGCTAGAATGCATGCGAGGGCACATGAATGGCACATGACGGCCCTTCATCCCCCTCCTTCTTCAACCCTCACCTCAGGTAGGAACGAGCACATCGTAGTGATCATTCCCTCCTTCTTCTGCTTACCACCAGAGAAACATCTCTTTTTACATGCCTTTTTTCCCTAACACACACAGTTGTCTGTACATGTCTGCTTCCTTTGCATAAACGTGAATTTTCATGTCTTTCATGAATGAGAAACAAATCATTTTTACGTAGCCCTCCCACAGGCGTGCCCCCCCTACCCTACCTTCAAGGGCGTGAGCGTACTTGTTTACATTCACGTGCCTCTCACCACCATGGACTGACTGGCATGGAGACCATCCCCTTTCTCCATCAGACCGAATTTCTTTATGTCGTCAGCGTAGTACAAGGAAATCTATCCCTCCTTCCCCCCCTAGAGGGCTGCCAAACACAAGCGTACATTCGTTGCCCTCTATTTGAAAAATCCGAAGAGGCAGGTTCGTTTGCGTTGCTCGTACAAGATACAGACAGAACCAAATTTGAGAACATTTTGGGAGTTGCTCAAATTGATGAGTTCAAAAGAATTCAACATCGCCAAATGAAGATACCTCAAGGGAACTGGTATATCGTGGGTGGGTGGGCTGAGGTTTCTCTTTCTGTGTTAAAGATCTTGGAAGAAGAATCTGCTGGAGCAAAAATTGTATAAAGACCGATGTAAAACACCATTGTTATTTAGATTAAAACATAAAATTAAATTTAAAATTTATCATTCTATGCCCTGCAGGTAGCCAGGATTTTACGGGGTTTTAGCCCAGGATTTTAGCGGATTTTATGGAATTTTGGCCAGGATTTTAGCAGATTTTGGCGGATTTTACCCAGGATTCTACTGGACTCTTAACGTCAAAAATATAATCCCTACACCTAGGATTTTAGAATCTAAAATCCTGGAAGAAAGCTAAAATCCTAGCCTCTTCCTAGGATTTTACGGGATTATACGGGATTTTACAGGATTATACAGGATTTTACGGGATTATACGGGATTTTACGGGATTTTAAAGAAATGAATAAAATTAAATTCAAAGATGAATGACACACTTCAAGGCTGCACAGAAGGGATAACCGGCATCAATTGTGATTGACTTTTATTTCATTGTTTTTGTTTATGTTAAAATCCCGTATAATCCCATAAAATCCCGTAAAATCCTGACATTCATTTCTAAAATCCTAGGATCCAGGATTTTAGTTTTTATAATCCCTAGAACCAGGATTTTAGATTCTAAAATCCTGGAGGAATAGTCCAGTAGAATCCTGGGTAAAATCTGCCTAAATCCACTAAAATCCTGGCCAAAATCCCATAAAATCCGCTAAAATCCTGGGCTAAAATCCCGCAAAATCCTAACTACCTGCAGGGTGACTAAAATTTTCCTAGAAATTTTCAAAAAAAACTATATTTCTGTTGTGTGCCGCTGTGATGTCGTATGGTGCGTCCCACATCGAATATTATACGAGCCATTTTTGCTAGCGTTTTTGGCCTCATTTTATTTATTCGAATAATATTTATTTATATTGTCCCACGCTTAGCATACTAAAAATGATTGAATTTAAAATCATTTAAATTAAATGATGATTTAACTAGTGATTTACTAGGTGATCTAATAGAGAGACAATTCACACACAACGGCTATACGGTTTGAGCCGGGCGCCCCTAATCATCATCATTACGTAATGAAATTATGCTGTTACCAATGCTGCTACCGTGACTACTACTACTACTACCGCTACTACTAATTGCTCCATGAATCTTGCCAATGATCGCTTCTTTTACTATAGACGCGAACCACCGCCAATTTATCGAAGTTTCAATTACCCACAGTGGTGAGGAAACGACGTCATGAAACGATACAAAAGATTCGCTCGTTCACCCGGAGGCTTTCTACTATTGCCCTCTTTTACCCTCTTTCCCGAAAAACCAGTGCACGAGACAAAATCGTTGGGAGACCGGGGAGGGAGGAAGGAACTTGAAGGTAAAAAAGGAGAACGTAAGGAACAGACTACAGCTATAAACAGCACTAGGCAGCAGGAGAGGATGAAGAGGCTGCCGCTGCGTCTTGGGCTTGTTCCTCCTCCAGCCTGCTGATGAGCAATTCCGAGACCTTGTTGGCAATTGTCCATCCATCCACAAAGCACTGCAGGGAAGTAGAAGAGAGAGAAGCTATGGAAAACGACAGAGAACGAAACAGGAATGACTGTACGGAGGACGCGCAAAGGAGAGATTCGATTGGCATCGAATCAGAGGGCCTGAGAGGAGTAAGGGGAAACAGACTGCATGCAGCGTTCGGTTAATTCCCCTCTAATTTTCGTCTCCACGTTTGCATGCAGAAACTACAAAGGAAACTGACTGTTGTCCATTCTTTTCTCGCCCTTCCTTTCGCATGTCCACAAACCCCCACTTCCGTGTCGGGGTCTCAGAATCAGAGCTCTCTCTAGCTCGACTCCTCGCGCGCATTCTGCTCGATATGCAAAACCTACTTTATCTTCAATCATTTCTTCATCCAGCGCCGTTACCTCCATGTGGCAGCAGCTTCTTTTTCTTTTTTTCTCTGTGTCCTCCAAAAAGCCAGGCAGACCGAAAAGACATAGAAAGGCAGAGTGGACAGCCAAAGAAACGAGGCACTCGATCGATCGGGCAAGACACAGACAGACAGAGAGAGAGAGAGAGTAACCGACCGACCTCGCCCAGGTCCTCATTCATGAATTCTTCTCCTATGCAGAACAGCATCGTCATCAGGTCAGACACCCCTTCTGACCGAAAACGAACGTAGTACTCCTTCACAAAACTGCAGTCAGTGAGTCAGTGAGCAACTGGGAACGGGCACAGAACAGACACGTGCTCAGAAGCGAACCCAAACGCTTACAAATGTGCACGTGCAGTCACTCGCGCGCGCACACACGGAAGCACGGACAAATAAGGTACACACGCACAGAAACACGGACACGGACACGCACGCACAGACACACACACAGAGAAAGAAAGAAAGAAAGAAAGAAAGAAAGACAGACAGACAGACAGACAGACAGAAAGAAAGAAAGAAAGAAAGAAAGAAAAGAAAGAAAGAAAGAAAGAAAGAAAGAAAGAGAGAACGGAAAGTTTGTTTTCCTCTTCATAGACAAAGAGACACAGATTGGAAAAAAGGAGGAACAGACAGACAGAGACAGACAGACAGAGACAGACAGACAGACAGACACATGGAGAGAGTAGATTGCTGGACTGCTTGCCTGACTGACTTTCCGACTCTAACGTGGTCGTACTGCTCGATCCACTCTTCGTCCAGCCAGTCCTTCACTGTGTCGCCGAGATAAGATGCGACTTCCTCCCAATTCTGCAGAGGCTCCAGACTCACACCGCTCTCACCTGAAAGAAAGAAAGACAGACAGGAAAGGGAGGGAAGGAAGAAAGAAAGAAAGAAGGAAGGAAGGAAGGAAGGAAGGAAGGGAAGGAAGGAAGGAAAGAAAGAAAGAAAGAAAGAAAGAAAGAAAAGAAAGAAAGAAAGAAAGAAAGAAAGAAAGAAAAGAAAGAAAGAAAAGAAAGAAAGAAAGACAGAACACACACTCAGTGACTCACTCATCCAATGGAAGGACACTCACTCAAGTCCAAGCAATCATCGAAGTCCTTCAGAACGTCTTCCTCATGTGGTATCACCGATGGAAGCCAACACACATGCATGAACGTCGATCGAAGAAGCTTCCCAAGAAGAAAGAAAAACTGATTCCACGCATCGATCGACAGGCAGGCCGCTAGCCGGGAGACCGCAAAGCTGAGTAGTAAGCCAAAAAGCGCTCTTTTTCTCCCGCGTAAATGCATCCAGTCCAGTCGAACAAGCGTACGCAACAAGAACGCTTTCGACCCGACGGACAGACATTGATTGCACGTGCACGTGCCTTCACCAGATAGATCTGATCTCCCACACACAGATAGGCGCTGACAATGACCGCCGCTCCATGCACTCACTGAGCAGTCACTCTGAATCTTCCTATCCAACCTGTGTTTCATTCTCCCATAGACTCTCTGCCTGTCTCTCTTTCCATTCCCCCTCTACCCCCGCCCTCCCCCGTCCTTTCCTTACCCCGCTCTTTCTGTGTCACTGTATAATACCGTCACAGCATCCCTCTCTTTCTCTCTCCCCCCCCCCCCCCTTACTCTCTGTGTGTGAACACATCCGTCAGGTCTAAGCAGTGGTGTGTCTACGGGTGGGCGGGCGACTCCTGTCTGATCTGAGAGTCTGTGTGAAAATGAGCAAAAGCCCACGTGAGTATGTGCGTGCATGGTCAGCCAGTGTCTGTCTCACATTTCATAGACTGACCAAGAGGCACCCCCTCAGACGCTTCGCTTCCGACTCGCGCCTCCAAAACAAAAGGCTCAGGACGACGCGGTGTGGACCTTCTTGCTTGTCTGCTTGGTGTGTTGTGAGCCCGAACCCTTGAAGAGAGGGAAGAAGAGGGGACAAAGGAGGAGAGCGAAAAGGACGAGGCCGGAGAGAAGAGAGCGGTAGCTATGGACAAAATAAAGAGCAAGGAAGTTCTGCTCTGTGGCTGTTGCGTGTGGGCACTCATCTTGACACCTGTGGGGGGGACTTCTTTGGTCAAACTCAACCTCTGCGTGTTTGCTGTCTCCCTCCCCTGCAATCTCTTCTAGCTCCCCAGCTAGCTTTGTTCCAGAGGAGCCGTTCAGCCGGATGCAATTGACTCAATCATCGGTCCTCGTGCACTCGAGGCGGTCTGTCCAAGGGTCCTTATACGTGCACCAAACAGGTGGTTCACTGGCTCAGCTCCAGCTTTACGACGGTCTGGAAGACGGCTTCATCTCGAAAGTGCATGGAGACGGAGACGGCAGTGATGCAGGCATGCACACTCCCGGCGGCGCGCGTAAATTATGGGGACCCGGCATGGACCCGGCCATTTAATTATTAATGCGCGGCGCCGCGCCGCAAGTATACAAGTGCTGTAGTGGAGACGCCCATGCATGGGCAATCGAAGTGCCCATGCAGAATTCCCTGGCAGCTTCCTGAATCAAACTGAGATCTCGACCATGATCGACAAGGCCAAAAGTACCGCATCAAAAGGTCAGTGACTGATCCGCTTTTTGCGCATTGATTCCTTTCTATATACGTCTCGCCAGGTAATTTAGCATTTGATTTGGCCGGCCGTCCCGCCAGACCTCCAGCTTTGCGGGGCGTCTCCACCGGGGTGTGAAACTACCGACTACAGACCTCCGTCAAAAACACTCACGTGCATCATCCGCATGGCACCTTCTTGGTGTCACGAGTGAGTCTTCGTCTTCCTCTAATCAAATCACAGGGCGGGCGTGCCCGATTTTCTTCTGCTGTCGGGATTCCTCACCTTCTTCCTTCGGCACTCAGCAACAAACATTTGGAAGGAAAAAGAATCGTCTGACAGACTGATTGACTGAGTGCGTGTTTCTTCCCGGTGTAGAAGAATTCTGAGTCACCCTGGCGAGAGTCCGTCACACCAACTCTCCAAGGCACGGAGCTGTTCGAAACTCCTCACTTAAGGAAAGACCAGGAAGCACTGTCTCTTTCGTTTCGGCAAGGAAGGAAGATGAAATCTGCCGTGCCGTATTTCGAGAAAGCAGCCGCGGGGTTGAGGGATGTCGTGTCCATGGTGTCAACCTCGGAGTCCCATTTCTTTGATGAGGAGAAGTTTTCCATCACGGACATCAAAAAGAACCTCAACGATCTCTCAGTAGAAAGAAAACTGGATGCTATGAAAAGAATATTGGCGGTCGGTTTGGTTTTCCGTCTCCGTCTCCCTCATCCATTTTCTGATTCACTGCTTCTGCACACACGCACTTTCGCCTGCCCTCATTGTCCAGTGTGACCTCCCATGTCAACCACTCCGGCCATTCACTCAAGCTCTCCTCAGACACACGCCTCTCACCCTTTCCCCAACCTGTCTCTGTGCTGCGCTCTTTCTTTCGCCTTTTTCTTTTCTCAGTACTCTGCCATCTGGTACACTTCTTTCTTGCTTCCGCCCCGCTTCGAAACACGGGAGATATGGATTTGTGCACTCGCCTGTGAATGTCCAGGGAAACAGAACAGTGCGCATAAATGAATGAATGAACCAGCCATCTAACAACTACACTGCAGGCCGTCTCCTCTGGAAGAGATGTCGGCGTGTTGTTCCCTGACGTCGTCAAGAACATATCGGCAACCAACCTAGAGCTCAAACGCCTAGTCTACATCTACATCGTGGCCTACGCCAACATCTCCCCCCCCCCCGCGTCCTCCGAGGGCGCACACCAAGGGAGTTTCGGGGTGGCGTCCACTCAGTCCGCGTCTGCTGGGGGGTTGGGGAGCTCTAGCTCGTCTTCGTCTACTCAGGACCTCGCGTGAGTCCTTTCTCTGACTTTTTCGTCAGCTTTCCTTCTTGTCTTTGGTTCCTCCCGTGGACCTCTGTGGGGTATTGCGCGTTCGTATGCCGAGATCTTCTCTTCTCTTCTGAAGGAATTTTACGGGGTTTCGAGGGTCCCATCTTTCTTCTCTGTTCTTGTGTCGGCTTGTTATCGATCCGAGTGGTCTTGTTGAGTTGAGGTGAAGATGCTGTATATTTCTGGAATTGGAGTAAAGTTTCACTGCATGGAAGCGTGCTTTGACTGACCGATCTCCAAAAACCTCTCTCTCTTCACTGACTGACTCCCTTTATGGATGGAAGGATCATGGGGGGATGGCCGTCAATATACGTGCGGTTCTTCTACCCGTGGTGGAGAAATAAACAAATGCAGAGTTTTCCAAATCACAATTTATTCTTATACTATGGATCACCCGAGGATGGACGTAACTGTGCGTGCAGGTCTGTCCAACAGTTGGCGCTTTTGAGCGTGAATTCTTTCCAGAGGGACCTGAAGGACAGGAACCAACTCGTTCGGGCAGCAGCATTGAAGGCAATGGTCAGTCGGCCTCTCTCTCTCTCTCTCTCTCTCTCTCTCTCTGTCTGTCTGGCGCTCTCTCTCTCTCTCTCTCTCTCTCTGAGTGTGTGTGTGTGTGTGTGTGTGTGTGTGTGTGTGTGTGTGCGTGTGCGTGCGTGCGTGCGTGTGGGGGGCGTGTGAACTAAAGTGATCTTCAGCAGCTTTCTTGTTCTCTCTCTTCTGACCCCCCTGACGGTTCTCTCTCTTCCTCCCCTGTTCTCTTCGTGGAAGGAACTAACTGCTAAGAATGCCTCCCCCCCCGTCAGAGATCGAAGGAAGCACGCGTTTCTCTCCTACACCCTCTTTTTTGTGACCTCACTGGCGCTCCCCTCCCTTTGCTTCAACCCCAGTTAATGCTCGTTTTTGTGTTTTTCCGTTTGTTTGCTTCATTGATTGCCTGCTTGCCTGCAGGCGTCCGTGAGAGTCCTGGAGATCATCCAGATAGTCGTCTGTATTTACTTTTATGTATTTACTTTCATACAGAAAATAAATAAATAAATAAATAAGTAAATAAATAAATAAATACATAAATGCCTGCAGGCATCCGTGAGAGTCCTGGAGATCATCCAGATCATCGTCATGGCCGTCAGCGCAGCCTCTCAGGACTCGTCGCCCTTCGTGAGGAAACAGGCAGCTCTGTGCGTGCCTAAGGTCAGTCAGTCAGTCAGACACAGACAGGTTGATTCACGCCTATATCTCTCTGCTTGTCCCTCCCTTCCCTGCTCTTCTAGTGTCTTCTGCAGACGGCAAGCAGAAAAACTTTCTTTCGGTGCTGCCTGCTTATCCGTCTCCCTCCTGTTGGGTTTTTGATTGGAGTGTTTCTACAACGCGGGAGGGAGAAAGGGCTCAGTCCCATAAATGTCTTTTTTCTCTTCCTTTTTTTTTTCGGTTCTCTTCTCTTTCCAGGGTAGAGCTCTGTACGCACACGTGCGTGCGTCAGTGCATGCGTCTCCTTCCCCGTGTTGTCCGTCGACGCATCTCTTTTGTGTGGTGTCATCCCGTCCTCTCCTCTCCTCTCCTCTCCTCTCCTCTCCTTGTTTGTGTACCTGACCAAACATGCGTCGACGTGTCTGAGTGTCGAACGTTCTGTTTGTCTGTCTGTCTGTCTGATTGTCTTGTCTTTTTTTTCTTCTCTTTCTTGTCTTGAGTGGAAGCAGCAGAGGAGTAGCGTGTGAAATCAGTGATCACGTGAAAGTCTGTCGGGAGGTGGAGAGGCAAGGGGCGCTTAACTCTCACCTTTCGGGCCCCCTGCCCACGCTGTTTGATTGTTGGTGCTGTGCTTTTGTCTTTGTTCTTTCTTTCTTTTTGTCTGTTGTGTTCATGAAGAAAAGAAGGGAGAAGAAGAAACATATAGTCTGTCTGTCTGAGAGAGCGTGCCAAAAGAAGAAAGAAAAGAACAGAAGAGAATGAAGAAGGAGAAAAGGGGAAAGAAAAGACGATATAGTCTGTCTGTCTGAAGAAAAAATGAAGTCATACAGTCTGTCTGTCGTATGTGCGTATGTGCAGGTCTGCTCGTTAGACCCCGACCAAATCGGGTCGATGACGGCCGTGCTTCTGAAGTTGGCCGCCGACGGCGACCCTTGTGTTGCCGGTGCTGCCTTTGCGAGTTACCGCCGTGTGGTGATCTCTGCCCTGGTTCTAGACTCCCAATCTTCGCCTGAGGAGAGGGACAGGGCCGAGGTGGAGGCTCTAGGGGCTCTCCACGGGCTGTTCAGAAAGATGATCGACCTGCTGCCTACAGCTGAGGCGCCCATGCAAGTCGCACTCGTCGGTCGGTCAGGGAGGGAGGGGGGGCAGGCTGAATGGGTGGGACGGGTAGGAAGAAGGAAGGAACAGCAAAGCGGGCAGACTCGAAAAGCCACAATCCGACAGCGATGCGGAGATCTCTCTCTCTCTCTCGGTGCGACTCGGTGACTCACTCACTAAGTAGCTGGACTCTCCTCTTCCTCTTTCTTGGAAGGAACATGCGGAGAGGAAGAGGAGGTTGACTGATGGTGTAGACACACGCACTCTCCTTCCCTTCCCTTTCTTGTTTCTCTGATTCTCCCCACAACTCTCTCTGTGTCTTTCTGTGCGTGTGTGTGTGTCCGATGTGTGTGTCTGTGCAGATCTGCTTCTGCGGTACGGCCGCACTTTTCTGCCGGACCCGAACGCTTTCACAGGGGTCGTGTCTTCTTCTTCGTCTTCTCCCCCGGCCACATCCACAGGGGAAGCAGAACTCTCTGACGACCACACGCTTCTGCTCCGTGTGTTGACAGGACTTCTTCAGTCGCAGTCGAAGGCCGTAGTGATTTCAGCCATCTCCGCTCTTTTCTATCTGGCCCCTCGACGAGACCCCGCAGCACTCCTCTCTTCCTCGTCTGCTGGCGCAGTCGAGGAGAAGGGGAAGGCCAGTGAGTGGATGAAGGCGGCATCGAAGGCGGGGCTGAGGACACTCCGCATTGCGGACAGCGAGACTAAGGGAGTGCTCCTCGGTCGGTTCATTTCCCCTTCACAGAAAGTTCATTGTTGTGAGCTTCTATACGTTCAATACCTTCAGGGTGCAAAAGCAGCGGGTTGACGGTCACGATGCCCTGATGTGACAGACAGCCATGAGGTCGCTTTTTTGTTTCAAAGGGAGCAAGCCGCTCATGGCTGAGGACGGTCCATTGGCGTTCGCTTGGAATTGAAAGAGCGACCGAATGAACTATGGGGAAGTTCATGCCATCAAAGGTGAATGAATCACTGAAAGCGTGAATGAAGGAACGAACTGAATGATTCTGTGTCTGTTTGCAGAGGTTCTAACTCCTCTCATCCATGCGCTGCCGGAACTCTTTCGCCCATCGGTGAAGCAGTTCTTCATCCAGTCAGTTTTCCTCCCTCTGTCTCTTTCTTGGTTTCTGTCTTTCTTTCTTTCTTTCTTTCTTTTCTTTCTTGCTTGCTTGCTTGCTTGCCGTCTGTCTGTCCGTCTTCTCTCGGTTCAGGCCAGTCACTGAGGAAGTGCCATTATGCCACGCTCTTGGCTCTGCACCGAAGGAAAATGAAATGGTGAATTCCGAGCTAAGATGTGGAGGGGGACCCTCAGAGAGATGCTTTGAGGACGGACGGCTCTTCCTTTCCTCTCCTTTCCTCTTGCCCCCCCACCCCCCTCCGTTTTACCTTAAGAGGCTGTCTCTCTACCGTTGAGGTCCAGCTACCAGCAGAGGAAGAATCGTTAAATGCGTTTGGTACCTACCTGTCCCCGCACTCACTCACTCACTCACTGACCCATTTACTCACTCACATACTCATTCAGTCTTTGCCTCAAAGGATCAAAGGATCGTCTGCTAATGACGCGATGAGATCAACCTCGCCCAGAAATCTTTTCTTTCTTCGATCGGGATGGATGATGGATGGGATGGACGTGGCTGTCTCGGCGTCTCACAGTCTTTCCGAAGGCGGCTGGAGAGGCGGAAGATCGATAGGCAAGCGGATGTGTGGATGATGTACAGATTGACAAAGCGTGTGTGGATGAATTTGTCTGGTTGTGCAGGTGGAGCGACAGCACTGCTTTGAGACTCCTCAAACTGGACATCCTCATTGCTCTCACTGACGGTCTGTCTGTTTGCCTTGCCGTGTGCCTACTGTCCCATATTTTCTTTCTTGCTCCTCTTCCGTCCTCTGCTGTCTTCTTTCCCACCGTCAGCCTGTTCTCCACGATCCTCTCCACTCTTTCTTTCGGGGGTGCTTGGGTCAAGTGACTCTGCTTCGACAAACGACAGAACGTCGCCGACCAGGCAGATGGATGGTCTCCGTCTCTTTCCCTCTCTCTTTGTCTTGTCTGGGTTGTTCCTCTTTTCTTGAAAGAAAATGGGGGGCATGGCTTGGCTTTCTCTCTCCACGAACGCCAGTGACGCGAATGTGCCGTAACAGTTGTGCGCCCTCCCTTTCTCTTTCAGGGAGATCTCCTGTTTGTCCTTCCCTCTCGAGAAAAGAGACAGCAGATCACCATTTCATGCACGTCTGCGGTATTTTCAAAATGTCATGAGGATGGGCGTGTGCTCGTCTGGAGGCTGGTCTGGTAGGGACGGAAGGAAGGAAGGAAGGAGGTCCCCTTCGCTTGTATCGGATCCTCTGTGCATTCATGAATTCTTTCAAAATGCCGAACAACAGTCAGACAGTCGGACAGTCAGTCAGTCAGTCAGTCTCTCACTGCCTTCCTTAATTTCTGTCTGCATGCAGAAATGAGTGTGGCCGCAATTCTTCGGGAGTGCCAAGCGTACATCCAGTGGGGCGCCGACACGGGGGGGGTTCGTGGAGCACTGGGGGGCGCCGCCGCGAAGGGTTCGGAGGATGCGGACATGCCTGCACGGACTGGGGGGGAGGATTCGGGGGGCGTGGAGGAGGGGAAGACTCCGAGGGCGTTTCTGTTTGCCAAAAAAGTGATTGACGTCGTCATGAGGGCAGCACTCAGAGTTCCGTCTGTACGAGAGAGGTTGGTGGGTTCCGCGTATTTTCTTCCTCCCTTCCCTTTGCCTCCGTTTGTGTGCGTGCTGCCCGGATGAACCACAAAGAGAGAGAATGAGCATGTTCTTTTCACCAATTGAAGAGGACGTTTCTCTGTTTTTTGCAATTGAAGAAATCTCTTTGAGCTCGCTCCGTGCTTTGCTTTTCTTTTCTTTTCTCTCTCTCGCTACAGCGTCCCTCAGATGTTCATGTGTGAATGGGAGGAAAGATGCGTCTTCTTGTCTGTGTACGTGCAGTTGTCTGAGCGGGTTGGTCCGTCTGCTGGATTCCCCCAACGAGACCATAGCTGCAGAGGCAGTCGGTTGGTCATTCTTCTTTTTCTTTTGTTGACCTCCTGGCTCTTTGTTTGTGTGTCTGTCTCTCTGGTGGTTGGGAGGGCCTTCTTTGTTTCATTATTAATTTGCTTTTTTAATCAATTAAAACAGAAATTAATGGTAGGGGCCTTCTTTGTTTGTTTCGCTGGTCTTTTCTCTCTTTCCTTCTCCACCCCCCTTCGCTTCTCCTCGATACCCCTCGTCGCACGTGCTTCTCCCCCTTCTCCCTTTTTTCTCTTTCTTTTCATTTGCGGATATTTGTCCTTGTTGTCTTCATAAGCGTCTTCCGTCTCTCTCTCTTTTCTGCGCGCAGTTGCTGTGCGAGCCCTTCTGCACCAGCAGGCCGAAACGGAGAAAGAAGGGGCGGGCGGAGAGACACCCGGTAATGGAAGTGGGGGGGATGCGGCCACCGTTACGGCGCGTCTGGTGACGACCTTGTCAGACCTCAGGGCCCCCCAGGCACGTGCGAGTGTGATCTGGATTATCGGCAGATACCTCGATAGAGTGCCTCGACTGGCCAGGGAGACCCTCAGAAGGCTTGTTGGAAGGTTGGTTTGTCGGTGGGAGGGGGTGGGCTGCGTGGATGGATTGGTTGGTTTTTTTTTTAATTTGCTCCTTCCTTCCTTCCTTCCTTCCTCGGTTGTGTCTTTTCTTGGCTTCCTTCTCTCTGTCGCTCTTTCGTTGGTCCCGTTTGTCGGTCGGTCGGTTCGGCTTTTAGTATGTTTTCTTTTCTTTTCGTGTAGGTGAGTTTTTGCATGTATCGATGCACGGACATATGCGAAACCGTTCTCTTTGAATGATTGGATGCCCAGAGAGTTGTCGAATGGAGTGAGTATTCTGGCCAGGCTTTCCTCACATTTCTGATCATTTCGCCTCTTTTCCTGCCTGGCTGCCTGGCTGACCTCTCTCCTTCCTCTCCTGTCTCATCGCCTCCACGTGTGTGTGTGCAGATTTTCCGACGAGGCGAGAGAAGTGAAGATCCAGATTTTGGGTTTGGCAACCAAGTTGTGGTGCCAAAACTACAGGCTCCGTGCACAGAGGCGGAGACGGTTAACGGGGGGAACTCAGACGCCTGATGCCTCCAATGTCGAAGAAGAGGAGGAGGCAGAAGGTGAGGGAGCTACGAGAAAGGAAGGGTGGCAGAAGGCAGTCTGAAGAAGAACATCTCTAAATGAGTTACCTTCTTTCCCCCTCCACCTCTCCGACTTCAACGAAAAGACAAAAAACGCGATTTTTCGCTATGCTGGCATTTGTGTCCCAGCTCCTCTTTCTCCGATTCGATTCGATTGATTCGCATTGCAAAAACAAACGAAGAAAGAAACACTCTTTCTTTTGTCTTTCTGTTCTGGCCGTCTCTTTCTATTTATCTCTTTTCCTGCCTTCCTTCTTTCCTGTATGTTGTCTCTCTCGCTTGCATGGATGGATGCAGTGGTGGGATCACGTGTGGATGCCCAGGTGAGATTCTGCCTCGACTTGGCGGCCCTGGATGCCGACTCGGATCTTCGAGATCTCGCCAGGTGTCGGTCCAGGCTCCTGCAAGAGGCCAAACGAAGGGAACCGGAGGGAGGAGCTGAGGGGGCAGAGAGCGGTCAGCTGAGCAAATCTGCCTCCTTTCTTCCTGTTTTCCTCATTTTCTCCGAGACATTTTGGCCCCCTCTCCCTTCAGTCACACTCTCGGTCTGTCTATCTGTGTGGGGTGCTGCCGAAGTGTGACTGCATGTGTTTGTGTGAAGGGAAAGGATCGAGGCAGTTTGTCCCTCAGTCAGAGTTCTCCCATAGCTTTCCTTTTTCTGTCTACATAAGGGACAGGATTATTCGGGCAGCTTTCTGTGTACTTAAACTTCCGAATCTGCGATTTGTTTTACTACGTTGTGGTAGTGTGATGACTCTCAACATCTTCTTTCCTTCGTTTCTCTCTTTCTGAATGCGCATGCGCATGCGTTTGTGTGTTTTGTCCCTCCCGTGGCTGCACGTGTGTGCAGTACTGGGAAAGTTTGCGGTCGCTTTCGCCAACGATGCACTGCCTTCAGTTGTGCGGAGGCAGAGAAGCGCTGGCTTGGTGAGTAATCCTCGTTGGTTCTCTTTCTTCCTCTTTTTGATTATTTGAAAAGAAACGGAGTTCCTTTTGTTGTTGTTATTCTTTGGAGGAGAAGGGGGGGGGGGG
>JAHBMJ010004897.1:10000-13469 GCA_018398765.1 Chromera velia | reverse complement strand
GGGGGGGGGGGGAGAGAGGAGAAAAAAGAATGCGAGGGAGAGAATGAATCTCCGCCTTTCAACTGATGCGTCCTTGAGTGCGTCAAGGGAATGAATTTCTGCTTTATTTCAACCAGCCCGGATCTGTCCCACCCACCAACCAGATTGTTCCGTTCCACATCCCCACGTCGTCTCTGCCCACTTTTTCATGGTCAAAACCACTTTTATCTATTCATCCTCTCTTTCGAACTTGCGTGTACTCACGTAAACACGTGTACCTCTTTGCCTGATTCTATCCACTCTGTTGTCGCCTCTTTCTGACGTCTTTCCCCATCCACGACTTGGCTGGCAGACCGAGACTGAAGGCGGACCGACCACCGGCGCTGATGGACGACCCCCTGAGAGCCTCCACTTGCAACACTCCCTTGTGTTCACTCTGGGCTCACTGGCACAAACGGTCAGTCCGTCTGACTGTCTCTCACCTTCTCTCTCTGTCTCAGTTTGTTCATGAAGCGAAGACGCGACTTGAAAAACAGAGCCCTCTCTCGCCATTGGCATCCGCAGTGTACTCACTCATGCACTGCCTGGCTTCCCTCTGTTCTTTTTCTGGGCGCTGCTTCTTATTTCGCATCCTCCCCTTTCTCTCTCTCTCTCTCCCCCCCCCCCCCCCCCCCCCCCCCCCCTCTCTCTCTCTCTCTTCGTGAGTGTTCTCCCTCTGCGCGTCTTTACATGTTTGGGAGAAGTGCGGCGTGTGTCTTGTTGTCTCCTCTTGTGCGAGTGTGTGCCTCGGCGTCTGTGTGCCCCCCTCCAGACTTCATTTCGCCGCCCCTGAATGTTGGCTGATGGTTGTGTGGTTGAATCGTTTGTTTCTTTTGCAGACGGGGAGGGCCCTCGAGGGATTCCTTCCCCTGCCCCACTCACGGAACCCGGCAGAGGTGCCCTCACCCAGCGTCAGGGCCCAGGGCCCCGGCGGCAAGGGAGCCGCCAGTGCTACCCCCTCTGCCCCGGCAGTGACGTCCATTTCTTCGGACAACTTTGGGCACAGAGCGGGAGACGGGGCCGGGGGGTCCGGGGGCAGAGTGGGCGGACCCAAAACGTCCCACGCCGTGCCGGTTGTCCGCAACGCCCTCGATCTGGACGCCTTCTATGAGTGAGTCAGTTTTGCCGCTGATCGGGATGTTTTGTGTGTGTGTGTGTGTGTGTGTGTGTACATATTTAAATGCACGTTATCTCCTTAATTTCCGATCTACTGAACAGTCCATTCTACGTTGTCTTCTTCTTTCTTTGTCTTCTGCTGTGTGCAAACAAACACTGCGAGTGAGTACCTTGAGGCATGCAGGGTGTGATGGCATATCTTCTCTCTCCTTGTCTCCAGTGTATTTATTCTGTCTCTGTGTTTGTGTCTGTCTGTGAAAAAGGTGCCTTCTTTCTCTCTCTGTATACAGCACACCAGAAGGAGACGCTTTTGGGGGCATGCCGGGTGCCGAGACGCAACAGCAGCAGCAGCCCCACGCCCCCCACCCGCATATGAACGGGACCCGCTCGGCGGAAGGCGTGGGGGGGGGAGCCAACGGGTACGCAGGGGGAAGTGTGAGCATGAGCAGGCCCCAGTCAGGAGGGGCACCCCCCGTGAGACCAGACAGCGGGCAGAGGGGGGTGCATGGAACGGGATCCAAGACGGGGGTGGCGGTGTATGGAGAGGTCAGTCAGTATGCATCTTCCTTGTTCCTTTTTGTTGTTGTTTCTTTTTTTTTTTGTTTTGCTTGGTTTTGCCTCTTCTTTTCTTCTCCCTCGTTGTCGGGCTGTCTTTCATCCTCACCCCCATAATGAAGCTGTTGCCGTCAGCGCACTCATTCATCAATCGATGAGTCAAAAGGAGGAAGCAAACAGGCAAACTCCCAAAGAAAGACGGACACAAGTAAACCAACGAACAAACAAATGCATACACGAAAAAATGAATGACTGAATGAATGAGCAAAGCAGGACGATGAGTCGGACGACGACGACGACTGCTTCCCTCAGAGGACGGCGACTTCCACAACAACAGCGGCAGGAGGGAACGGGGGGGGAGGGGGAACCACCACATCGATGATGCCTCCCTCAGAGAAGGAAAAGGCCAACACACTCGAGGTGCCCAAGGGGGGGCCTCAGGTCTTTCACGTGGTCAGTGAGTCTGTCAGCCTGTCAGTCAGTCAGCCTGTCTGTCAGTCCGTCTTTCTGTCAGTCTGTCACTCAGTCAGTCTGTCAGTCAGTCCGTCTGTCTGTGAGTCTGTCAGTCGGTCTGTCTGTCAGTCTGTCAGTCAGTCAGTCTGTCAATCAGACAGTCAGTCAGTCCGTGTTTCTGTCAGTCAGTCAGTCTATTGTGACGGCTATTCTTGTCTCTCCGATCCCGCACTTGTCCTCTCCCCGCACGTATGCGCCCTTGTACTCGAGTGTGTGCACGTGCTCTTTCTTTTCTATCCATCCATCCATCCATCCATCCATTCTTCCTGCCTCCCCTCAGGGCTCCGACCCCGAAGACGAAGAAGACGGCGACGATTGGAAATTCATGCCCCCGCCCAACCAGGCCAACGCAAGCTGACAGCTAGACGAAAGAAGGAACGTCAATTGACCAGAGAGAGGAAATGCTTGATGGGACGCGGTGTCGCAAGCTAAGTCTCTCAATTTTCACAAGGAACTGAAGGGCGAGGGAGGGATGCAAGAAATCGTGGCAGCTACGGGCACTTGAGCGAACGGTGAAGAACCGAACCGAGCGGCCGGATCCGGTCGCATCAATTGTCTGTTGTCTTTTTTAGTTATCGTTGTGCACCTGCTGGTGCCTCTGTCTCTGAGAGTTGGTGAGTTGAATTGGTACCTGTTATCGTTGTGACAAAGCCAGACAGACACAGAGAAAATGGCGAAAAGAGAATGCATGCATTTGCGGGTTGTGTAGGGTTGTGATAACGAATCTTTGTTAAGCTTTTGGATTTTGGTTGCCATGGTTGCGGAAGAGGGCTCAAGAGCTAGACCGCAAGCATACTTCTATCCACACTTCGATCTGCAATACGCGTTGCGGTCCTGCAATATGTGATGAAGGCAAGAAAGGCCAGCAGAAAATACATTTTAAAAGAATTAACTTAGAATTTATTAAAAAAATTGATAGTATGAACAAACGCAGATCTTGAATAAAGGTAGCGCTTAGTAGCGCTAGTTTACTTATCGATACAAATTAGCAAATTTTCTGATTAGATTTCTATGTGTCAGTTTATTTATAGATAGAGAGACTGGCTATAGAGAGATACAGAGAGATAGAATTGATGATGGTATGCAGATGGAGATATTAATTGTGTGCAGAGGGGATTGACCTACCCTGTAGGTCTCTTTGGTTTCTTTCTTACCATCAGAAGGTTGCCAATGTAGTGATACTCAGAACCTTGTTCATTCATCAAAGACATGATCATCATTTATTTGCCTTTTTTGTTATATATGTCCACATGCAGTTTGTTTGGAT
>JAHBMJ010004897.1:0-5000 GCA_018398765.1 Chromera velia | reverse complement strand
TTCCTTCGACGGACAGACTGGCACACCCACTGAAAGACAGACAGACAGACAGACAGTATCTTCTTCTTTCACTTTTCACGCAAAAGACACAGACAGGGAATGGGTATCGGGATCGGAGTGTTCGTATGCAGTTAAGTCGTGTCGACTGCATGATGTTGGAGGAAGAAAAACGGGTAGCTCGGCGGCCGATCATACAGGCGGATAAGGACCATACGACATGGAGAAAGTAAATACAATAATTTGCAAATCTTGCTTGCCCCTTAGAGAAGAACGCAAACTTTTTCTGTACGGGTCACCAAATTAAGTGACCTTCGTTAAAGATCAACAGATCCTCCCCCCATTTTCTCTCTGCATGTGTGTGTCTCTGCAAGCGAGAAAGAGCCAGTCACGCATGCATGTGCAGTTCTTCTCATGCAAGCACGCATTCGCCCCTCTAGGGGAAAAAGAATGAAAGGAAAGGAAAGGATGTTCGCAGTTAGGGGTAATGAAGGACGACGGCCCTTTTAGACCGACCCCTCCCTAGACCCGATCTTGTAGAGAGAGTACGTATTTCTTTGTCGCTCGTGTGCTTGAACGATGGATGCCTCTTGTTGTATTTTCTCTCTCGAGAGATCCGTCTCTGTCTTTGTCTTCACTGCGTATTATCTCTCCTTTTCCTTCCAGCTCTGTCTCTTTTTGTTTGTCTCCATCTCTATCTGGCCTTGCCTCCATCCCGTTACATCTTGCTGACATTGCTTCCAATTTTGACAAAGAATCGATCAGACGACGGAAAGGCCAACGTGGATCCTTCCTGTCTGCCGTTCTTGTGTGTGTCCCCTTCCTCTTCCTGTTTTTGGCCCGACCCGCTCTCTCAACCATTAACTCTGTTTTCTCCCCTCCTTTCTTCTTTCCCCTTTGGCTTCCACCATTCCGTTCCACCTGCCGACTTTCTTCCCTGCTTCCTTCCTTCTGCCTTCCTGCTTTTTACTCCCTTCCTTCCGAGAGCTCACTTTAAGACAGGAAGGGCAGGAACAGAAAAACCTCGCGAGAGAGACTCTTGCGACGGGTGCGAAAGAAAGAAAGAAAGAGGAAAGAAGTACCGGAATCAATCAAGCGAGAAGAAGAAAGTCCCTGGCCGACCGACCAAGATCAAGATCAATCAATCCAATCCAATCAAGGAAGCGAAGGTGCACAACTCAATCACTCACTCCCTCACTCGGACACTCACAGTCACACACACACACACACACACACACACAGAGAGAGAGAGAGAGAGAGAGAGAGATCCAGAAATAAAAATGTTGATCGACTGGATCCGGAAAAGGAATGGAAAAGGACGGGCTCCCCACGCAAAGGACGGTGGGGGCGTTTGACAGACAGAAGACATCTTTCTTTGTTTTTATTTTTTATGTTTTTATTTCCTTTGTTTGTCTCTCCTCACATTCCTTTCTTTACTTCATCAATCGGCTTGAGTGGATCGATCGATCGATCGATCGGTACTTCGTTCATTCAACACTGGGCCCTTTCTGGCTCTTTTGTCCTCCTGCCTTCCTTCCCAATGCGAGAGTTGTTGAACATCATTCTCTGTCTGCTCTAAAGCTGGCTTGCTTCTGTACGTGTCAGCTCCCTCAGTACTTCTTTCTTCTCTTCCTCTTTTCTTCTCTTCTTTCAGTGAACTGCCTTTTCCCTGCCTTCCGGGGGGGGGACTGTCTGTCCCTCTTTCGTTCCTTTCCTTTCTCTTCGAGCGAATCGAACCCGTGCCGGTGTCTGAGTACCTGTTAGGCAGGTGGCACGTTTGCTCTATCTATCTATCCTTTCTGACTAGGGGGGTGTTTGTATCCTTCCTAGGAGGAGTCCTTCCTTTCTTCTTCCTTAGTTGCCGTCTGTTCTGTCTGGGCTGCCTTGTCCGCCGCTTTTCATAGCAACCAACCGCACACAACCTGCAGCTTCTGCTGCTGTTTGTCAAGTTCTGCATGCGCATTGCATGTGTTTCGACAGAGACGGCGAAGGAAAGTCGCGTGATGGCTGGATGGATGTTTTAGCTGTGCATGGGCGCACTCACAGAGGGGGGGGCGGGTAGGGAACGAAAAATTCGACTTGAGTTCCCTCGACCCCACCGGGTGGGTCGGTTTCCCCGCTTGCATTCTTTTCTTTTTTGGCTTTTTTCGAGGGGAGAGGGGAGGAATAAATTTGTGCACTTGACCCGCAAGCACGGGGAGGCTCGGCCACCGGCTGTGCTTATAATTTAGTTGAATTTCCTTGCCTTCTTTTCCCTCCCTCCGTACCTCCCTTTGTACACGCGGATCTCTAGATCGATCCATCCTAGCTGTGAAGGAATTTGTTATGCGCCTCCGTTCCTTCATTCAGTCTCTCGTCGTGGATGAATTGTTTGTTTTTCTTTCTCTGCAGTGAACGGCTCCCTCCTACCGCAAAAAAAGGAAAGGAAAAAATCAGTGAACGGACTGGCTTACAAAGGCAGTGAGTGGCTGTCTTTATGTGCACTTTTCTTTTTTCTCTCTTCTCATTTTCCGCATGCAGTCTCTTCTATTGTGTTCGGATCCGCCGGCTGGATGTCACAACGTGAGGGAATTTTTGTTCCCTCCTTTTTTATTAATTGTGTCGATCGCCGTATCTGAACTGGCTCGCTCCTAGCGCAAAGGACAGATGAAAGGATTACCGCATAGATCGATCGAGGGCTTGCTCGCTGATTTGATGAACAAACGAGTGATTGGAGTTGGATAGGTGAATGGATGGAGAGAGGGTGAGGAAATTTGTTCGAGCAAGGGTGAAATGAGAAACTCGATGCGAAGAGGGAGAGGAAGAGCAACGGAGGATTGAGAGGCAGAAGCGAGAACTGGAGTGAGTGAAGTAAAGAAAAAAGGGTTGACTGACGGACTCAGGGCCGGGGGAGTCAGTCAAAGGTGATCGAGGAGAATTGGGTGGAGGCGAAATGGTCGTCATCTCTTCTCTCAATTCTCTTCTGTGTGTCTGTGGGCTTTTGCTTTATGTTCTTTTTTTGTTTTTTTTTTGAAAGCGTGTCTGACGAACTGGTTAGCTCGTTCGTTGTTTCCGTACGTTTTTGCCCCGCTGTGCTTTGCTGGGTTGTGCATGCTGTGCTTTCCTTTCCTTTCCTAGGCCCTTTACTGTTCCTGTGACTGAAGTTGGCCCTACCTTGCTTGCACTGCCTGTCAGACACGAAGGAAGAAAGGAAGGAAGCGTGCATGCATCGGAATGGTGCACGCACGAGAGAGATGCATGTACATCCATCGACGCCTTCTTCCTCTCCTGTCAGTCCCTCCCTGAAGTGCATTTGCTTTCCTTTCCACCACTTGGCCGAGACTCCCTGCAGAATGGAAGGAAGATTCGAAGGCATGCATGACAAAACCCTCAATCATCAGATTCGAAGTCTGCATGCCCTGCGCTGAGAAAGTTTGGAAGTCCAATCAGCAGCACGGTCTTTCCCTTCCTTTCGGCGTGCGTCTCTGCCTCCTTCACTGGGCCCTTGTCGGCATGATGTCATTTTTTTATTTTTATTTTTTTTTTTTGTTGCATCCAACACCTGCTGGCTCCCCGTGTGCCAGGGTCAGGAGGCTTTGCGACAGTCTCAGTTATCAAAGGGAATAAATAAATGCATGTCAGAGAGACTTCAAGCACCGCGCGTATGCCCCGAGATTGAACTGTCATCGATCATTGCAGAAACCAGACCGAAGAAAAACAAATGATCGAGACAGAAGAAGAGAGATCAAATTCCTTCCAGAGGCCAAACTGAAGAAAGAGAGAGAGAGAGAGAGAGAGAGAGAGAGAGATTTCCTTACAGAGGCCTAACTGAAAGCAAGCACAGCGATCTTTTGTCCCTTCCTATGCTATTCTCTTTCTTGATTCTCTTTTACTGGATACACGTCCGTGATAGGGATTCAAGGGGGGCAAGAGGAAGAACGTTCTGAACTTTACACTTTTGATTGAAAATTCCAAATCTCTCTCTTTTTTTGGATTGATTCTTTGAGCTGTCTCTGTTTCGACAGAGTCACTCTTAAGGTCAGTCGCATTCTGAATCCAATATAATTCCAATTGCGTCGAACGCTGGGTTCTAGGCTGGGTTAAACGTTCGAAAGAAGATTAATGATCGACGACCTACTACTCGAACCTAGTCGTCGATTGAAATGCGAGAGAGGACTCACTGGCAAAGAAAAGTAGGAGTTCAAATTAAGAACATTGCAACTAGCATTGATTGCATGCAAGGATTTCATCATAAAATTAAACGTGCCGGGTGTGCCTTCCCATCTAGGAATATCGTTCTCATCTTTAAGAATGAAGCTCTGGATGAGACTGAGTTCGAATTAGGAAGTTCGAGATGTAGTCTTCTGTCTTTCAGAAGAAGCATAAATGGGAAGAAGAAGCATGAACTGAGTTGTATGTATCACCTGTTCTTTTTCTCAATTTTCTTTACTTCTTTTCGTCTCTTTTCTACTCTATTTCTTTGAAATTTCCCGGCTTCGTTCCCCGTTTTCGAATCTTTGTCCTTTTTCTACTCAAAAATAGCTTATTTTGCGAGCACTCAACCATTACGGTGGTTTTCCACCTTTTTGGCGACTCAGGGTATACAATTGTGCTTTGAGTTGCCAACTTAGCCTTCGGGCGGCGCAAGCCAGTGACTTCTCTTCAAAAAGATTTCTTCCATCTCTTTCCCCCACCGCTTCTCTTCCTCATTCCGATGAAAAAAAAATGATTCACAGTGATGATGATAATGATGATTGAGGGTTAAATCCTAGATTTAGCGACGCCAAATCCCAAGCCACTAGCAAGGCTTTGAGGACAACCCAGAGCACACATTCATGGGGGGGGGGGGTGAGGAAGCCTGCATGCCAATCGGATCGATTCGCCTCAACTTGCCTTATTGACAGAATGGACCTTCTTGAGACAGTCGGCTATAGCTTTGGAACCGCTTCTAGGCAGAATTATGCACAACAGCAACACCATATCCTTCATTTTTTTCTCATTATCAGAAGTGCCCCTCCCGGTTG
>JAHBMJ010004892.1:60000-67500 GCA_018398765.1 Chromera velia | reverse complement strand
CGGTCTGTGCGCGTCCGATTGCGCCTTCTCTGTGCAGGATGATTTGTGTCGGTCTGTGCGCGTCCGATTGCGCCTTCTCTGTGCAGGATGATTTGTGTCGGTCTGTGCGCGTCCCGCCTTCTCTGTGCAGGATGATTTGTGTCGGTCTGTGCGCGTCCCGCCTTCTCTGTGCAGGATGATTTGTGTCGGTCTGTGCGCGTCCGATTGCGCCTTCTCTGTGCAGGATGATTTGTGTCGGTCTGTGCGCGTCCGATTGAAGCAACGAGGCATTGTGGGTAGGGTGTTCGCTGTCTATTCCTGTGAGAAGACAGAGAGGGAGCTTCTGCCCTTGAAGGACTTCCAGGAGGATGAGCCGGGGGAATTCAGGGCCCTGAAAAATTTTCGGTCGGTCGGTCGGTCGGTCGGTACGTTGAACAAGGCAGAAGTAAGTTGCACAAACAATGAATCACTCACGCTTTTCCTTGCCACCAAGCCAGCGTGTTCCGAAAATTGCACTTTTGAGAATTCGGAGCCTCAATCAGATCGCCAGAGAGGACAAAACGCTCAATCAATCAAAGAAAAGAAAGAAGGGCCTGCCTGGGTACGTCTCGTGATTTTCCCAGGAGAGGAGTAGAAACTGTAAGAAAGCGAGGACAAGTCCTGCTGCCATGCTCTGCTTTTTGGGGGGGTCATGATCATGCGCGCACTTGCCGAGCCAGAAGAAGATGTGCATGGATCGGCGCTGGTTCCTTCTGCGTACGCGTACTTGCGGAGACGGATGAAAGAAAGAAAGAAAGAAAGAAAGAGAAAGAAAGAAAGAAAGAAAGAGAAAGAAAGAAAAAAAAAAAAGAAAGAAAAAAAGAAAAGAAAGAAAAAGGGAAAGAAAGATAGAGAGAGAAAAGGGAGGAAGGAGGGACGGAAGGAAGGAAGGAAGGAAAGAAAGAAAGAAAGAAGGAAAGAAGGAAGGAAAGAACGAACGAACGAACGAACGAACGAAAAGAAAGAAAGAAAGAAACAAACAAACAAAGAAAGAAAGAAAGAAAGAGAGAGAGAGAGAGAGAGAGAGAGAAATATCGAAAGAAAGAAAGAAAGAAAGAAAAAAAGAAAAAGAAAATAAAAAATGAGAGAGTGAGTCAGTCAGTGAGAATAGAGAGAGAATAGAGAGACAGACCGACAATTAAGCGGAAAGAAGCGAGGAATGAATGAAGGAAGGAAAGAAGGAAGGGAGGAAGGGAGGAAGGAAGGAAGGAAGGAAGGAAGAAAGGAAAGAAGGAAGGGAGGAAGGAAGGAAGGAAGGAAGAAGGAAGGAAAGAAGGAAGGAAAGTCGAGGAGTAAGTGAATTCAGCTAGATGGGCAGAAGGAGACCCTGCAGGCCAGTCTATTGATTGAAGGCAGGAACTTCGGCTAGTGAGTGCACGCGTCTGCAGCGGCAAAGAGATATATACGTAGAGAGAAAAACTATCGAAGTTCTAGTCATTTCAATCCTGCCATGCAGTGCTAAAGAAGCAATCCTTCCTTTCTGCGTGTCCTTCCTTTTGTGACAGGAGTACACGGGAACAAAAATAGAAACTGAAAGAATAAGACAGCAAAATGTGATGTGCTTGTCTGGTCTGTTCGTTGTCACAAACAGTCAGGAGAAAGGAAGGAGAAGAAAACAAACAAAGAAAGAAAGAGACTTAATTCTGTAGAAGAAAATAAGAAAATGAAGGGCAAACAAGACGGAAAGGTAGGCTGTCAGATGATGAAACAAAAAGAATGCACGTGCAACGATCGAAAAAGAAAAGATGGGGGATGTAAGTCATTCGTTGAATCAGTTGAACTCATCTATTTCCTCTTAAAGAAAGCTGACAAGCCCCTTGTGCTGCGCCGAACCTTCCCTAGAATTACCAGATGCCTAAATTCCCCTTTTCTCTCTTTCTGTGGCAGGCTCCTTACCGATTTACCCATACATGATTGGATGAACCAATGTGACATTAGAGCATCGAATCGTACACCCAAGCATTCAAGTAGTCAACACGCAAAAACGTGTTTGGTGAGTCATCACCATTTTCTTTGTGTCTCCTTCCAATTTCATGTTTTTCTTTTTGTCTTCCTACTTTGATGGTTTCTCTATCGAGGGTCGTTTGGAAGGTCACAGGCCGATCGACTTCGTGCATGGGCCTGGCGCTTCTCTCGCGATCGCGCGCTTTCTTTATTTTTTACACATGCATGCAGCAACAAAGTATTGCTACCACGGCAAAACCAAAACACGCGATGCATGTATGGGTGCATGTGCGCATACATGCAGGGTGCGGATAATTCCTGTTCTCGGAGCTCTCCCCGCGATCATGGGCCAATCTCTTGCAGCCTTCGTCCTGCTCTCTCTAGCAAAGCAACTTCCGGCATGCTGGTCTGGAGATGGGGGGGCTGCAGCTCCGTGCGTGAACAAGAGAAACTTTTTGAGACTTTTCGAAGCGCTGAAACAGTATGCCAGGAGGTTGGTCGGTCGGTCGGCCTTTGTTTCTTGTTGGTGCAACTTTCCATGCCCAGCTTGATCGATCATCCATCTACTCGTCTACTGATTCTGTCATCATGAAAAGGTTTTCGTAGTCAGTTTGCACTTGCGTCCATCCATGGACCGGATCTTCATCCCTTCCATCCTTGATTCTTTTGTTCATTGATTCATCTGTTCGCTCCCGGCCTCATGTAGAACGTGTATTGGTGAAAGGGGAGATATGATGGTGGAAAGGCGAGAGAGAGAGATGCATTAATTAATTGGCATGCTCATTCTCCGTTCATCCCCGGCAGCAACTTCGAACGAAAGGAATCCGACAGATAGCCATGCAGCAATAGAGGGACGATGATGGATGGATAAGTCGCTGACCAAACGTGGGCGGTCAAAAGAAAAGAAAAGAAAACGACCGACCCTCCTCTCTGTTTTCCTCTCTTCCTAAAGCTTCTTTTGGACCGATGAATGGGAGAAAGAGGGAGAGAGAGACAGAGACAGAGACAGAGAGAGAGAGCCTGCATGCATGCAGGGTGCCGGCTAGCGAAGGGACCAACACGAGGTACGAAATGAGATTTCATCAATCGGAGACCGTATATGAATTCTACAAGGGAGCCTCCGCAGTCTCTGGTCGGTAGGTCTCTGCTTCTTTCTCCGTTTTTCTTTCTTCTCCCTCTCTTTGTTTCTCTCTCTCTCTCCCTCTCTTTCTCTCTCCCTCTCTTTCTCTCTCCCCCCCCCCCTCTCTCTCTCTCTCTCTTTCTATGTGTGTGTGTGTGTGTGTGAGTGTGAGTGTGAGTGTGAGTGTGAGTGTGAGTGTGAGTGTGAGTGAGTGAGTGAGTGAGTGAGTGAGTGTTGTGCCTTTTGACTTTGTGTGGGCACAACGAGAACAGGCGGCCCGCTCGCTCCTCATCATGATTCGATGTTGTGCGTATTGAATGTTCCTGCAAAAATGAGAGAGAGAGTGTGCGTGACGTATGATTTTCACTGACTGACGCGTTCGTGATTTCTGCCTGCAGGGCACAACGAGAGAGGAGAACCGGTACCTGACAGCCGGCGGTGGCCGAGTGAGGTCCAGGCAGTGCCCTGGAAAATTGAAGACCCAGAGCGGCCGTGGGAATCAGTTAGGACGGGCCGCATGGTCCTCCTTACTCTGCAGGTCCGTCCATCCGTCCGTCCGTCCGTCGGTCATCCCGCCGTTGCATTCATGTGCAGCTTTCTTGGGGTACAGGGGGGGGGGGGAAATGCATTGGACTTTTGTTTTCTTTCCTTCTGTGTTTCTTTCTTTCATTCATTCATTCATTTCCCCCCTTTTTTGTCCCTCCTTCCTTTTCTCCTTCGCCCCCCCCCTCTTTCTTTTTTCAGTACCGTTCCACCTTTTCTGGACTTTGTCTTTTTTTGCATCGCTACATGCGCTGTGTGAATGGTGAGAGGAAAGTGTGTTCTCTCCTCTCTTTCCTTGTCCTTTAGTCCTGTTTTCCTTTTTGTTTCTTTCACTTTCCTTCATTCACTGCTTCCTTCAGGAGGCTCGACGCTTTCTGGAAAATGGAGGGGGGACGTTGGAGGGCAACGTCGGCCTCTTCGGAAAAGAGACGGTGGAGCGAGTAGACACGCTCGTCGCTCGGCTGCAGGTGAGGAAGGCCGGTCGCGGGGGGGTTAGCGTGGTGTGTGTGTGTGTGTGTGTGTGTGTGTGGTGGGCGTGGTTCTTGCCCTTTGGGTTGATCACACAGATATCCCTTCTGCTTGATTGTCCCTTTCTTGTGAGCCTGCTTTCTATCGAGCGGTTGAACCGTGGCGGGGCAAAGTGTGCATGTACGGGAGGGGAGGGGGGGCTTTTTCTTCTGTTCTCTTTTCACGTCACGTACGCCCGCATTGAACCTTCTGCTTTTGAGTCTTAAACGCTTTCTTCTCAAGTCGAGGCATGTCCTCAGCCAACCCGTTCTTATTCTCCGGAGCCCGACAATCAGGCCGCCAGCTGATTCTTTCAAACATTCATTCGGAAGGGCGGAAGTAGCAGGGTCTGCCTGCTGGCCTCTTGTATTTTCTTGTTTATGCGAGATTGACAAAGGTGAGCCTCATGTTGCAGGCACAAGTGGACTCGGCGCCCCGCAGAAAAGACGACCAGAGGAGAGAGGAGAGAGAAAAGGGGAAACGTTCTACGGAAGCGGAGGTAGAGAGGATACGGCAGGAAAGGGCGGCACGAGTTGCAGAGCGATCGGAAGCTATCGACAGAGAAGAAGAATGCGATTGGATGGAAAGTTCTCAACTCTTTGACTGATTTGATCTCATCGCATCTGCACAGCTCAGGCTAGGTTTCCAGCCTGAAACACAGCACCTCACCTCAGCAGGATCTCGGGACAAGCGGAATGCTCTGCATGTTAGAGCTAAGATCACCCTATTAAATAAGCTAGGGTGGTATAATTAGGCAAAATGTGTTTGATTGTTACTGATTTGAATTGATTTAATATCCAAAACCAAACCTTCATATTTTCAACAGTAATACCTCTATAAAAACTTTTTAAACACAACGCTTTTTACACGTTTTCTTCAAATTGATTTTCTTAGATGTTTTTTGAGAAATAATTCTTTTAGCCATTTTTTAAATCTTGGTTTAATTCGTCTTCATTCTTACCCCATTTTTGTAATTGAAACTCATTTTTTAAAGTAATTTTTTTTTTTTCTAAAAAACAATCACTATGTTTTCTTTCTGTCCTATTAATTTTATGTTCCAAGTTGAAATACTTTGTTAACTAGTGGTAACGACATCTAACTGCGGTTTTTTATGTCTATTGATCTAGCTATTGATGTCTGTATGATAAAAAAAAATCACTATGCAACATCTTCTTATCTATTCCACCCTCACGTACATAAATTGATTGAGGTTTTTGTTATGCATGCTGTGCCCCCGTATATGAGGGGCGGATCTGGCCTAGTCTGTCAAAAGGTTCCGGTTCGTCCCGTCTATTCTGAATCTAAGAATATTGCTCATTGATCACTTTTACTGCGGCTTATTTCTTAAGCGGCAGTAGAGTAGGACTCGGAGAACAATGAAAAGAGGGGAGAGGCAGAGCAAAAACTCTCTAAAAGTTTGTCCCCTTGGCAAAGGCTACCTTTTGATGGCGAAAAACAACTTCAAAGAGACCCTCCCCATTAATTTGCCCCTTATTTTCTCAATTTTCTTTTCTTCCTTTCCTTTCATGCACTTGCCCCCTTTTCTTTTTTTTACACGTAGACGTCATGAAATTGCTTTTAATGAGTTGTTTACTATATATGTCTACTCTGAAAAACACTTCAATAAGCCTCCGATGTGTCATTTGCACTGATCCCGAAGTTCATAAATTAAGGGTCTGAGTCCAGGCCGCCGTGCCCGCCGGAGGCCGTTTTTTGGTTTTTGGTACTTACATGCAAGGCCGTAGTCATATCCGCGCGCAAACCGCGCGCCCTGACTTTTCTGTATCTACAACTGCATATATACGTCGTCTCCGGAAATATACACAGAGAATTCAGGCCAAGACATGCACTTCTCACATGCACCTGTGCATTCCTTCAGACGGGAATTCGAAATGGAGCTCTATGGGTTGCGGTGTGACACAAAGGGAATCAAACGAGAGAGCACATATAGAGCCACCGGGGGACTTGCAGAACCTCGTCAAAGCTCTCACCCACACTCACACCGATATACAGACTTCCTCATTCTGGGGGTCTGCAGAGAATGGACACCGGTCCGCAAGTATGCTGATGACAGGAAGGTCACAGGGACCTGCAGAGAGACCGACGCGGTGGACAAGGGCACACTCGCACTCGTCAGTTGTGGTGGCAGTGGTGGCCTTTTGCCTGACCATTCCACGTGCCGTACGTGGAGGCCGACTGTCTCCCTCTGTTGCCCCTCCCCAGGCGAAGCATGGCCTCTCGAAGCTCCACTGGCAGAGTCTTTTCGATGCGCCTGAGGGCACAGGTCGGATTGTTCACGTTGTGTTGGCTAGAAAAAACATCTGAGTGAGACATTCACTTGCACGCTTTTGTTTTGCAAGGGGGGGACATTCTACTTCGCGGCTGATTGATTGATTGATTGATTGATTGTCTGACTGACTGACTGACTGACTGACCGACTGACCCAACTGACTGACTGACTGACTGACTGACTGATTGACTGATTGACTGACGGACGGACTGACTGACTGACTGACTGACTGACTGATTGACTGACTGACCGACTGACTGACTGACTGACTGATTGACTGACTGACGGACTGACTGACTGACTGACTGAGTGAGTGACTGAGTGACTGACTGACTGACTGACTGACTGACTGACTGACTGACTGACTGACTGCTTGAGTGCTTGACTGCTTGACTGCTTGACTGCTTGACTGCTTGACTGCTTGACTGCTTGACTGACTGACTGCCTGACTGCCTGACTGCCTGACTGACTGACTGACTGACTGACTGACAGACTGACTGGCTGACCGACTGACCCACTGGCTGACTGACTGACTGACTGACTGACTGACTGACTGAGTGACTGAGTGACTAAGTGACTGACCGACTGACCCACTGGCTGACTGACTGACTGACTGACTGACTGACTGACGGACGGACGGACGGACGGACGGACGGACGGACGGACGGACTGATTGACTGATTGACTGATTGACTGATTGACTGATTGACTGATTGACTGATTGACTGATTGACTGATTGACTGACTGACTGACTGACTGAGTGACTAAGTGACTGACCGACTGACCCACTGGCTGACTGATTGACTGACTGACTGACTGAATAATTTAGCGACTAGGTGAATCACTGAGTGATGGATGAGAGATTCCTGCGGCTGCGTTTATCTTCATGCGTGCCCGCCTGCCTGCCTATCTGCTTTGCGTCCCTCCGCATCATGTCGCATGTTTCTTCTCTTACGTTTTTTGCGGCCTAATTGCAAGCATCAGTTTATACAGAAAGTGTTTTACAAATCACATGCACGCACCACTCTCGAGTCGCAATTTTCCTGCCGTTTTGTGTCTTCGCAGTTTTTTTGGAAG
>JAHBMJ010004892.1:35000-57500 GCA_018398765.1 Chromera velia | reverse complement strand
GTCTGTCTGTCTGTCTGTCTGTCTATTTGTCTGTCTGTCTGTCTGTCTGTCTGTCTGTCTGTTTTCTTACCTGCCTGTCTGTCTGCGTGCCTGTCAATCTTTCAGGTACTACGGAGCCTCTTCTGAGGACCCCCGGATTGACGGAAAACTGGAGGTCACTTTGCATTTTTTCTGCAGGCCAGGTTGAAATGATTAGTTAGATCTGCAGGCTGCACGGGGACAGAACATGCACCCAGCATTCACAGTGCACACACTGCAGAAGATGCATACAGAAAGCGGGAGACGCACACCCAGCAATCAAGCCTTCAAAAATGCAGAAGGGAGATTCATTCGCGCTTTACGGCCAAGTTTTGCGGTCCATTTCGACAGTGTCAGCAGGAAAACAAGAAACGCGTTCCATAAATTGATTGTTTGAGGGCTCGTTTCGTGTGTGTGTGTGTGTGTGTGTGTGTGTGTGTGTGAGTGAGTGAGTGAGTGAGTGAGTGTGATCACCATGATCGATCCGATTAAGATATCGACCGATACACAAGGCGCATTCACTTACTCAGGAATATCGTCTCCCAATTCTAGCTTCTTTGTATCCCTCGCTCCCTCCCTCCCGTCTTCTGCTTTTTGGGTTCTGTTTGCGTTCCGTTCAGGACTGCGGTCGCGATCTCGTGACGAACATTTTCACACCTGCTCATGATGAGATGCTGAAACTGATTTACAAGAGACGTAAGAAGATTGCAGGTGAGGGATTATACTTTTCTGCTCTTTTTTTTCACGTCCAAATCAGAAGCTGTTGCGTAAATTTTCCGGTACCATGGAGAAGTAATTTTCGCCAAGTAGACTTGAAGGTATCCAAAGTTGATCATCTGGTTTGCCCTTTCTTTCAAATCATTCATACCCCTTTGAAGGGTTTCAGGAAGCCTGCCTCTTTCTTTCCATCGTTCTTTCTTTCTTTCTTTCTTTCTTTCTTTCTTTCCCCCTTTCTTTCTTTCTTTCTTTCTTTCTTTCTTTCTTTTCCCCTTTCTTTCTTGCTTTCGTTCCTGTCTTTTTCCTATACGTTCCTCTTTCTATCTTCCTTCTTCTCCCTGTTGTGCTTCGATCCTTTCCTTCTTCTCCCTGTGGTGCTTCGATCCTTTCCTTCTTCTCCCTGTTGTGCTTCGATCCTTTCCTTCTTCTCCCTGTTGTGCTTCGATCCTTTCCTTCTTCTCCCTGCTGTGCTTCGATCCTCTCTGCGTGCCTGCAGGGATGATTTTGAAGACAGTCATCATCAATGGCATCATAGTCGCCACTGCTGCGTTTCCCTTGGTTGGTTGGTCGTTTCTGTCTGTCTGTCTCTCTGTCTGTCTGTCTGTCTGTCTATCTGTCTGTCTCCTTTTTTGATTGATTTCCTGCGATGGTTTCCTCCCTTTTGATGTGTCGATTCGGGCAGAGTCCATTATATCATCTCTCTGTCGGTGTCCCTAATTCTTAACTTTTTCGTTTCCTGGCTCTGTCTTCGTTCCTCCTTTCTTTTCTTCTTTCCTCTCTGTTTTTTCTTCTATCTGTGTCACCCTCTCCCTCTCTCTCTCTCTCTCTCTCTTTGTTTGTTTGTTTGTGTCTTTCTTTCTTTCTTTCTTTTTTTTTTTTCCTTCCTTCTTTCCTTTTCTTTCTTTCTTTCTTTCTTTCTTTCTTTTCTTTCTTTCTTTCTTTCTTTCTTTCTTCTTTGCTTCTTTCTTTCCTCTTCTGTGTTCTTTTCTCTCTGTTCTCTCTCTCTCTCTCTCTGTTCTCTCTCTCTCTCTCTGTTCTCTCTCTCTCTGTTCTCTCTCTCTCCGTTCTCTCTCTCTCTCTCTCTCTCTCTCTCTCTCGCTCTCTTTCTTTATTTTTTCTTTCCTTTTTTTTCTGTCTGCCTTTTTATCTGTTTGTTTGACTGCCTGCTTGGCTGCCTCTGTCTATCTATCTGTATGTCTGCCTGCCTGCCTGCCTGCGTCTGTTCCTCTGTCTGTCTGCCTGTCTGTCTGTTTATCTGTCTGTCTGTCTGTCTGTCTGTCTGTCTTTGTGAAGGCAGCGAGGTCCAGAGAAGATTTTCGTTCCTTTGCTCTGAATTTAGTTTCTTTCTGTCGCTTGCCTGCTCGCAGTATTGACTGACACCGCAACATCGATGGATCGATCCGTCCGTTCGCTCGTCCATCATCTGCATCATGTCTGTCTGTCTGCCTGCCTGCATGTCTGTCTGTCTGCAGGCGCTAGGGGTCACAGCTCCGCTAGCGCTCCTGGCAATCGGTACCTCGAGTTCTGCTGCGCAGATGCTCTCCAACTTTGCAGGTGGGCGGGAGGGCCACACATGCAGCAACTTAATTGGATTCGATTCACGTGACTGCGTTCAGGCAGGGATCAGAAACGAATGTCCAATTTGATGATGAATGACCCACACACGTGCAGACCTCCCTCCTTCAATGACGTGCGACCTAGCTGCTGCCTCTCCAAGTTGTCGTCTCTCTATCGCTATGTAAGCCTGCCTGCCTGCCTGCCTGCCTGCCTGCCTGCCTGCCTGCCTTGGGTACACGCCTCATGCCTTCAGTGAACTTCGGGGCGGACATCGGGACGGAAGGCGACCGGGTGGTCGAGGAGCATGGCTCTTGGGCAGACGCAGCAGAGGCCGCACGGAGGGAGAGAGAACGCACACGGAAGAGAGACGCCGTCGTGAACGTCCTGGAGGTGCAGCTTGCCCAGGACGTGGGTCTCTCCACAGCAGGTAGGTGGGTGGTTGCCTGCCTGCCTGCCTTCTTTTAGAGTGCTGTCTCCCCCTATTTCGTTCTCTAAGTGCAACTGATTTGAACTCAGCCTGCCTTTGGAAGTTCAGCAACGCTAGAAGTCGAAGATGTGAGTGTGACCAATAGAGAGAGTCTGAGGGAGAAAGTTGGAAAGAAAGTCTCCATCCAGTGTGAATCGATCTCTTCTGTGTTTCAACCCGTCCCATTTAGTCTGTCATTCTTGAGCGTCTGCTGCTTCGTGTGATCAGCCCACACACGCACACAGAAAGAAATTGGCCCTACAGGAACTGTTGAGCAGGATAGAGTGTATGGATGCGCTCATGCATGTGTGTCGTCCCCCCTCGCTCGTCATGCGCCTGCACGCACATGCCTGCGGATCGTCTGACTCGTGCAGGTAGGTAGGTACATGATGTTACTAATACATAGCAATCGTCTAGGTACGCCTCTGGTATTGATTATCACACGTCCGGCTTCCGCATACATACACATGCACAACCACACTCGCACACAGAAGTATGTATGTATGCATGTAAGCAAAGATGCATAGATCTGGATTGTTTTGCTTTCTCAGGTACGGCAGCCGGAACGCTCTCCAAAAACGCGGCCCTGCTGGCGTCCCGAGGAGCTGAGAATGTCGGAATGGCTGGACAGAACGGAGCTGCTCTGATCACGTTCAATGTTGGGTGAGTGACTCAGAGTGACCAGCGAGGCGAAGGCATATTCTCTGCCTGCTTTTTTGCCTGCTCCTAAGAGGCCGCAAGTGTACACACACTGATGAATCCATAGAGAATCAAGACCATGGCTGGTATCGTCTACACAGCATGCACGCACATGCAGCCGAAAAAAGAACTGCCATCAGGCAGCCCCGTCTTCCGCAGAGTTGACTTGAGTTGCGGTGCTGTAGCGCAGTACGGAAGAGAGAAGTGCTTTGGTCATAGTGAAAGGGTGGCACGGTGCATCTCGGTGTTCAGAATAGCCGTCAAGTCACCATCTGCGTTTCTCTTCTGTCCAATTCACTTTGGGGCCTGTACAGGGAAAGGCCATCATGAGAAAGCAACAGACAATCGAAAAGAAGTGCGAGACACGTACAGAGATCTCCAGCAACCATTTCTCTTTTGACAAACTGATTGCCGAAAAGTGATCCAGGAAAATGACAAATAGAACAAGAGGTTGATCGATCGATCGATCAATGAAACTCTCTCTCTCTCTCTCTGTCTGCAGGCAAGCTCTGGAGGCCCGTCGAGTGCTCAGGTGGGGGCCGGGATGACGGGGGGNGGGGGGGGGGGGGGGACTGCATGGCATGCAGCTAGGCCGGTCACTCACTGGCACTGCATGTACAGACAGGCAGACATCCAGACAGCTGGATGGGCTTTCTTTCTTTCTGCTTCAATATCTGCCGGCCATTCCGTTGTTGTGTCTGCTCCACCAATGGTGGCTGTTGCCCTTTTGCTTCCAGGCTGCCGTCTGTCTGTCTGTTAGTCTGGATGTCTGTCCAGGTCTCTTTTTCGATCTCTCGCTTGAGACCCGTCTCTCTCATCAAATGCGGCCTTTCTTTCGTTTCTTGTCTTCCGGCACGTGCACGCTCGTTTTCCTCTCATGGTTTGTTTTTAACCCAGCAAACTGTCATTCTTTTTCATGCATCCTCTGTCACGAATTCATGGTATCATACTTCGCAGAGAGTCGAATAGACTGAAAAAAGGAGCTGCACTTTTCACAGTCGACCAAATATACCAGCAATGCCTGAAGAGACACGGCCTTGAAGAGAGGGAGGTACGTTCTGAATTGCGCGCAGCTCTATGTGCGTGTGCGTCTAAATATTTATGTGCGCCTAACCTGAACTTTTGAGTCTGTACGCACTCTCCATAAAAAATATGAGAGTCACCCCTCAAGAATCTCCGCCTGAAAAAAGAGGTGTGCAGACGGCTTTGTCGTACATACAGAACGCATGACGTGTGTGTTTTCGGTTCTATTGTGATTCTTTGGGCACCTGACTTGCCTCGATTTAGCTTGTTTCTTTCAGTATGTGCACGAATGGCATGCGAAACAGTTTTGCGCGATGCGAATAGATTTACCTCTACCACACCCTGCTTTGAATCACGAACCGTGTGGAGTCAGTCTATTCTAAATGAGCCTTCTGCGCCGTCCGTGTGCTTCCAGTTTGTGGATTCTTTGAGGTCTCCCGAGAGAAGCTCTTCTGGTCTCTCCGACAGCTCACGCACGGGCTTCGAGGGTCCTTCTGTCGCCTTGGGGGCAGTACACTCAGACCCGACTGAAGAGGCTGCTGCAAGGGAACTCGTCGAAGAGGCTCTCTTGGCAGAGGACCCGGAAGAAACAATACTGGACCCAAGTAAGTCAGCAATCGCACTTTGAAAGGGAAAGGTTTCATGCAGTCATCACTGAGGAGGGATCCTCATGCAGGTATTTAATTATAAAACGGTTTTGTTGTCTAGAGCGGTGTTTACTTTTGCATGAGCAGGGCCAGGCGGCTGCAGGGCGAACCACTCATTGAGAAACCGGACACTCCACCATGCAGCCCTTCCCTGAATGGTGGAGAGGGGGAGCATGCCGGCCGGATGCGGAGGCAATCTGTTCCTGCCTGCCTGTCATACCTGCATGAATTGAAGTCTGGCCTGTCTTTTGTTACATGCAACATCGCACAAGAGTCTCTCTGTGGTTTGCACTCTCTGCCACACGCAATTTCTATTCTATAATTTCTCGATGACTCGCGCGCAGCGCGTGCAGCTGTCGGTAGAGAGCAGAAAGAAACCTTGAGTGCCAAATCCTGAAATGCAGCCAGCGCAGTCAAGGCCCCAATTTCACCGACTGCAGGGGTACGTCGGTCTGATTGAGTGATGGTCACTGGGTGAGGGTTTCTTTCAAAGAGAGTCAAACCAATGCGTGGACATCAATCAAATCATCAGACCCAACCCTGTTGAATGAAGAGAAAGACGGCGTGCGGGCGGATACCGAAGTTGCAAGTTGGAAGGTCCCAAGTCCCCCCCCTCCGAAGGAAGGAAGGAAGGAAGGAACTGCACATGCAGCGAGCAAGGGAGACACACAGACAGAGAGGGGGAGAGAGAGAGAGAGAGAGAGAGAGAGAGAATCTGTCTGTCTGTCTGTCTGTCTGTCCATCGTGTGTCTGCATGCATGTCCTCTCACAGTCAGCATGCTTCTTGCAAGGAAATTCTGTATCTGCGTATGTTTCTTGGGGCTCCCAGTCGATCATCGTAAAGGAAATGCGTGCATCTGATCGATCGACCGATCCTTTTCTCTCTCTTCCTAAACAGTTGTATGTGGTGATTGCGTGGGCCTTCATTTGGCACTGTAGGGGCCAGACCGAGCGTCTATCCTGAATGTGTTGCGATCACCTTCGCATGTGAGGCCGCACAGATGTTTGCAAATTCATTTCTTCGATCGGCAAATTGCTTCTACAGCAGAGCGTCGCGGGCGGCCAGGAGCAAAGTAGACAGAGAACCAAACAACACTATTAATTGCACACACACCCATGCATCTTTAGAAGGGGACCCAGCTACATGCATGGCCTGTCTGGTTGCTCCCTCCACCTGCAGGCTGCTGAGTCGGGGTCCGGCTCATCGTCTGCAAAGGAAAAAGAGGAGGCCGAAAGTTTTGTCAAGGAGTGCATGGGAGTGCAAAGGAGAAAGCAGAGGGTATTCGGATGTGGTCGGTCATCCATTGATCCCTTCATGATAGCCGATCCTGTTCTCTGAATTTAAAAACTGTTTGCTGCATCCTTTCAATCCAAGCAAGCATGACATCGTAAATGATCATATCGGATCGTGTTCGTCTTTGATTAATGGGAAGTCTGCTGAACCGAATCAGAGAGGCTGAAGACACGGTGCAGAGGTGTGCACGCGTTCAGTCAAAAGTGGGCAGATGTATTTTTTCTATCTTGCTCTTAGTTTTGACACAGCACTCCGTAATCCTACCCCCGCTTCTCTCTCCCTTTCTTTTCTTTTTTCCTTCCTTCATTCCGTCCATATTTGAACGTTTTCTGTTCCATTGCGGTATCTGTTCCTCAAATGGATGCGGTGCCATGCATGCAATCCAAACGAACGAATCAAGTGGCGGTGCCCCCCCCGGCCCGGCCTTCCATCCTGCGTGCGTCACTGCAGGTGTTCAAGTCTTTGCCCACATGGCCACCTGGGAGGGGTTCTGGGGCCGCGACGGGGTGCCCTCCGCAGCCAAGCAGTTTGAGTATGAGCTGTCGAGGGGAAATCCTCCCTACAGAAAGCGCAACTGCGAACCTCTAGGCACAGGTTTCTTCACCAGAGAGGACCAGTTCTACCCAGAAGAGAAAGTGAATGCGGACTACAGTAGCATCAAGGGTCAGTCTTCTCGATCGGAAACGAAGTCAGATTGTGTTTCCCTCTGCATGCGTCGCTGATTTTGAGTCGATTCATCGTTTTTACGGACGTTTGTAAAAACACTGTACGTCTCGATCGCTGTTGGTGCGGGATTGAGCTTGTGTCGTCTGAATGAATCAGATCTTCAGCTGTCTCTAACACAGACAGACACAGACAGTGCGTGCGTACCCTTCCGCGAACCTACTTGACGTTTTCTCGACGGACGCGGGAGAGAGTGAACGTAGATGATACGTTTTACAGCAATTCAATTCAGTCATCGAATGATTCTCTGGAAATTTCAAACAAATGCAAATTCTCATGTGCAGAACATGAAAAGATCGTGTGGTTTGCATGACACTGCTGGCAACACACACACACACACACACACACACACACACACACCTCAATTGTCTGTCCCCTTCCAGGTGTCTGCCTGGACACGTACATGATCCGGGAGAGTTTCTCATTACAATTGATCAAGCTGTCTGAATATAAATATGTGCAATGCATGTCGGTCCTGTAGAAATACTGCGTGAAGGTGTTTGCAGCCCGGTCGAATTGCTGGAGGACTTGTTTTCCCAGGCATCTATGTTCATTCTATATCATCATGATGCCATTTTCTCTTTATGAGCTGTCTGTTCGAAGCATGATGAGCTTTGATTGAAGAAAACAAAGTGAGAAAAGGCTCACAGAAGGACGGCCGGACATTCTTTGCTCTATCGGTTAATTGCCGCTTGCGTGCAGTGAAAACCTTCTACCAGGAACAAGACGACTGGCAAGCCTCCCCGCGGTTTGTCCTCCTGAGTACACTCCCCACCACTTTCCGAGGTACGCATTTCTTTAAATAACTTTTCTGAGGTAAGCAGATGAAATGAGGAGAAAAGTTGTCCTAGCTGCGGCATGGCAAATTTCCTTCCCTCCTTCTTTTCTGTACAAGGCCTGAAGTTTCTTTCTGTGAGGTCTTCATGAGGAACCTGCCTGGCGTTTTTTTCAAAGGAAGCGCATCCTCCTCGTGCACGGGTTTTGGTGAAGACTCTATTCGTTCGTGCGACCAAGGCAGAAAGAATCAATGAGGGGAAGAACTGAAAGACATACACTCATTCATTCGGCAAATTTTAGGCAGGAATCGTTGTTAGTCGGGTTGTTTGCATGTATGTGTGTTGATCAAATTCGATCGGCATTAATTGTCAATTGTCCTTTCTTCATTCGAATAGACGAAATGAAACAACGAATCGGTAGACGACACGCAGGTCTGCATTCCCTTTCTGTTCTTCTCGCAATTCCTCCTCCGACCCGGTCTCTGCCAAGCACGAGACTAACTGAGTGCTTCTTTTTGGTTGTTTTTTTTTAAGAACCAGCAAACCATCAGCTGTTCTGCGGGAGGGAGGGAAGGACATGTCTTCTTTCGGTCGCATCGTCTGCTCATGTACAGCTTTTTGGAGATCATTCGGACTGCATGATTGAGCTTTTTCCCTAGTTTTTTCCTTTTTTCTTTTTCTTCCAAATTTTTTAGTGGATGGAACAAAGCGTGTACTTGACTTTGTGCATTCCGTCAAGTGCTCTATGTCTGTGTGTTAGCAGGAATCTCCTCTGGCCGAAATTCCTCTGAAAGAGGAAAAGGACCAGAAGTGGAGGCACCAGGAGGGAAGGAAGGAAAGAGGGAAGGAACGCTGCTCGGCCGTTCCCTTCGCGCTGTCGCTGCAGCAGCGCGTAGTGTAGCCAAGAAGGCGGTGGGGAGTCTCATGTACGGGCCGGACGCGATTGGGAAGGGAATGGCTCAGACGATCGCGACTTTTCTTTTCAACGACGGACGTACGGCTGGGCCTGGGACCTTGTGGGTGAATCCGCAAGATGACTCGGTCAGCTAGTTGATTCAGGCAGGCAGGTAGGCAGAAAGATACGGAAGAATTAACGCGATTGAATGATTGCATCATTCATCCATCCATCCATTCATCCATCCATCCATCCATCCATCCATAAATTCATCCATCCATCCATCCATCCATTCATCCATCCATCCATCCATCCATCCATCCATAAATTCATCCATCCATCCATCCATCCATCCATCCATCCATCCGTCCATCAATGATGAACGACTCAATGAAGGGGGGAAGGCGCATCAGTTTGCGTGGCTTCTTTAGATTTCGTTTCCGCATGCATCTCTCTGTCTGTGCCCATACATCTGTTTTGGGTGCATGAATTTCGGGCTGAATCCATGCATTTTTTTTTCCACATGCAGGCTCAACAAGCACAAAGCTTCACATCCCAGCGGCTTCCTTTGATTAAGGGATTTGTAGAAAGGTGGGCACAGCTGACTTGGCCAGTCTACGGTGCGACGCTGCCAGAGCTTCGAAAGGGCGTGAAGGCGCTCTTTGTGGGGTACGACAACGGGTTTGGCAGTGTGGTCCACGCGTGCAACGAGCTGCTGGCGAGAAACTCTTTTGCACTTGAAAAGGGTCGGGGGAGAATTCAACCGACCGCCGAGCGTTAATTTGTGCTGCATGAGCGGTCTCGAAATACTTTCCAAGCGATTGGTTTTTGCGGCATCAGTCGTCTCTGTAGTGCAATCAATGAGAAATCCTTTTTTTGAAAAAGGCGCTTTAATAGAATGGTCAACTATTGAGAATCTGTTTTGATATTATTCGCTTTCTCATTAGACGCTACTCAGAGCTTCCTCCTTCCACTTCAATTCGGAATTGCATGCTGCAAAAAATATAGATGCACACCATGCATTTTTGCAAAAGAGTGAAAAATAATGAGGTCTGTATGTTTCTTTCCTCGATTGACCTTGATGCAAAAGAAGAACGCGACGACAAGACCTGCGGAATGATTGAAAAGAAAATGTTTCCTTCTTAAGTGATCGATGGTAAAAACGAAAGGACCGAATTCAGTTAAGACAGTTGGAGGAAGTCCATTGCTCCTTACCTGTGGCCTCCTTACCTTGGACATGCAGCTTTTTCTTCTCTGCAAATGTCGTCTTTTTTAGAGCCACTGAGATGGTGCACGGCACAAGCTCATGTAGGGTGTTCTTGGTCTTTTTATTTTTTACTCCTGACTGATCCTTCTTTGCAGGAGCTCGTGCCGGTATCTGGGTCGAGTACTGTTTCGTTCACCAGTCAGTCAGTCAGTCAGTCAGTCAGTGAGTTAGAGAGTGAGTGAGTCAGCGGCCAGTCAGACCGAGCTAGTGGTGGGGTTTCATTAAAATTTTCTACGTGCACGCCTCTCTCCACTGGCATTTATTTGCACCTCCAGCAAGACGCCTATCGATCGATCTTCAAGTTTTACCGAGAGATGCAGAAAAGATCAGACCCCTCCTTTGCTGGACTTCCGTGAGAGAGTCTGCATGTGAGTCACTCGATGTTGCGGACTTTTTGTCTTCCTTCCTTCCTTGCTTCCTTCCTTTCTTCCTTTCTTTCTTTCTTTCTTTCTTTCTTTCGTTCGTTCGTTCGTTCGTTCGGTCGTTCTGTTTGTGCGCCTTGAGAATCCATCAATCCTCATGCATGTATGCGAACGTTGCATGGGGGAATCGATGCAGTTGGTGAAGAGAAACCTTCTGTTCCTTGGTCGCGTCATATTTCTTCTCGATCTGTTTCGGCACAGATGCTTCTGCGCTCTTTCACTTATCTTTACACAGATTCACGTCTCTTCCAGATGAATGAAAAACCAGATCAGCAGAAGAATGTCTGAACGAGTAAATGGTGGAAGAAACCCCCAACCCCAAAGTTTGTCTCTCTCACAGTCGCAAGGCTGAGTGGAGTGTGCACATGCGTGCACCCAAGAAACTCAATCAGTAGTGCGGTTTCTCTGTGAAAAAATATGCACCTTCCGCCAGTGCAACTCCATACTTTGACCATGTTGGCATGTTGGAGTCATCACATTTATGTGCAGAATGTCGAAACTCGGTTTGATAGGAGAGAAACCAAACATCATTTTGAAGTGCTTTGGCGCGATTGGAACGTGCATGCATGAACTAATGCAGAGGTTCTCGGTACACTCCCATCCCCCCGCGGTCTGACACAGACGTCGACCGCATCATTCTCTTCCGCAACCTCATCTTCGCAGCTGCGAAGGCCCTCAGTCTTCGTCTCCTGACAATTGAGGTCCGTCTATGCCACTGCGTGCGTCAGTTCTCCTGACAATTGAGGTCCGTCTATGCCACTGCGTGCGTCAGTTCTCCTGACGATTGAGGTAGGTTCGTTTATGCATGTGCGTGCCGCGTGCGTTAGTTCTCCAAATGCCATGCTGGTCCTCATGGATCATGAGCGACAATCTTGGGGAGTGTAGCCCTTTTGTTTGTTTGTTTGTTTGTTTTCCTCCTTAATTGTTGGCGTTGCAGTGAGTTACTTGTTATCCAGATTGTCACCTGTCTCGATTGTCTCACTGGCTCCTTGTCTTCCCCTGTGTGATCAGATCGCCTTTTCTTTCTTTCTTTCTTTCTTTGTTTGTAAACCACATTTTTCCCTGGTGGAAAAAGTCAAAAGACTCTTCTTTTGCCCCTCCTGCTGCCGAGTTCCTCTTTTCTGTCAGTCTATGTGCATGCCGAGCTGCTGTCTGTCTGTCTCTGTTCGCAGGGAGCTGCCAGGGTAATGAACGCGGATTTGGATTCGACCTGCAAGAGCGCTGCGGTGGACGGGTGCTTGCAAATAAGAAAGAAAATTGGTCAGTCAGTCTCGATCGATCAGTCTGCATGAAAGTCAGCAGTCACTGTGGCAGGCACTTGCTTTTGCCATTGCATGCCGTGCAGGGGTAGGTCGATCTATTGACAGAAAGAAAGAAAGAAAGAAAGAAAGCAAGCAAGCAAGCAAGCAAGGAAGCAAGGAAGGAAGGAAGGAAGGAAGAAAGAAAGAAAGCAAGCAAGCAAGGAAGCAAGGAAGGAAGGAAGGAAGGAAGGAAGAAAGAAAGAAAGCAAGCAAGCAAGGAAGCAAGGAAGGAAGGAAGAAAGGAAGAAAGAAAGCAAGCAAGGAAGCAAGGAAGGAAGGAAGGAAGGAAGGAAGAAAGAAAGAAAGCAAGCAAGCAAGGAAGCAAGGAAGGAAGGAAGGAAGCAAGGAAGGAAGAAAGAAAGAAAGAAAGAAAGAAAGCAAGCAAGGAAGCAAGGAAGGAAGGAAGGAAGGAAGGAAGAAAGAAAGCAAGGAAGGAAGGAAGGAAGAAAGAAAGCAAGCAAGGAAGGAAGGAAGGAAGAAAGAAAGCAAGCAAGCAAGGAAGCAAGGAAGGAAGGAAGGAAGGAAGAAAGAAAGGGAGTGCATGCAGATGAGTGAGGCCTCGAGGGAGGGCTCTTTCTTCTTTGGCGTCCAACTGCATGCACTGGAACTATTGCACTGAGACCTCTTCAGTCAGTGACTGTCTGCTACCAGGTTCTTTTCTGGTAGTGTCGGGTCACATGCAGACTTGAAGCCGAGATTGCCCTAGCTCTGTGTTTCGGTCGAGGAAGGTTGACTTCAATTTAGATATTTATTTCTGATCTTCTGATGGCAAATATTTAATTCGTATTCCTGGCCGCCGGGCTGATCGATCGATCATGAAGGCTCCACGCAGGAATTACCTCAACAGCCCAGACCCTCTCTCTTAACTACGCACCCACCCACTCGCTCACTGACTCCCTCATGCAGTGCCTCACTGATTCATCCACACATGCACTCACTTCACTGCTCACTTGTAATGTCGTCGACTCACTGAGTCTCAAGGCATTTTTGCTCTTGTTCTTGTTACTTCTTTTTTAGGGGAAGAGGAGTGAATCGACTTTTAGTATTTCTGCATGCTTCTTCATGCAGTCACACAAGCCTGCAGGCCCTTTCATTCGTGTTGTACGCATGAGCTCTGCAGGGGATCTGGAACGTTTGGGAAAGACTGAGAACACGCTCATCTTTTTTGACTACGCACCAGGAGAAAAACCTCCGGCGGTCAGTAGGTGTGTGTGTGTGTCTATGTGGAGGGGGGGGGCGGGGGGGGAGTGAGAGAGAGAGAGAGACAGAGAAAGTGGGACAGACAGAATAAGGCGATGTGGTGCTTTTTATTTATGCGTGCCTGCCTATGTGCATGTGCACGTGCATGCGGGAGAGGTGGCCTCGGTGTATGCATGGGCAAAGGAGGCCTGGCCCAAAGAGATGGAACGCGGGACATGTGCACCTGGAAACTTGCAGTGTGGTTTGAAGACTCAATAGGGACCGCCAAGGAGGCGGGGGGGGGGACCAGAAAGGGAGAATGACGGAGAGCAGAAGAAGCTCAGGGAGAGCTAGGCAGAGAGAGTCGGATGGAGGGAAGAGTACAAAGAGAATAGAGGAAATGAGATCAGCAACTGACAAGGTGAGAGCGACTAGAAGACTAGCTAGAGGACCAAAAAGGAAGGGAAGGGATAGGAAGGGCTCATGAGTCGGCCTGCGTGACCGTATAATCATGCAAGGGCAGAGAGAGAATCAATCGGTTTGGAGAATTAAACATGCACAGCGGCGATCGAGCCGAATTAAGTGGTCTAGAGGCTGAGAAAGGAAATTTTGAGGAAAGGCCGACTGAATGCAGTCAAGAGAAAGGGAAGAAAATCGCGAAAGAAGAAGGACAGTAGAAACATGCAGGCGTGAAAGCGACGAGGAAGAACGCTGGGAGGGAAGGGGGGGGGGAGGGCGGGAGGGAAGGAAGGTAGAAAGGAAGGAAAGAGAGGGCCCGGGGAGATTTAAAGGGAATTAAACAGTTGGAAATGTAGACTTTTTGGGGAAAGTCACAAATTGAAAGCTAGGGCGAAGACTCGGTCGATCCCTTTGATTCTGCCACAGGCGAGAGAGGCAGCGATTGTGGAATCAAAATTAAAGCTCCATCAGCTGTCAAAGGATAGACAAATACCCAAAGAGGTAGATGAACAAATTGAAAGGTGAATAGAAAGCCAGAGTCAGACAGGCAGGGAGGAAAAAGACAGACACAAAGCGCGTTTGAACACGTTGTGATTATTCTGGTTTATACATCATGCGCTTGCTTATTTGCAGCCGCAACTTCAAGCTATCGACACACAAGCCCAGCGCATTGCAAATGAAATTGCGGAGTTGTCCCAAAATATTGAAGAATGAAATTTGAAAATGTAATGTCTATCTTTGAAAATCTAACTCTAATAATATGAAAATTACTTAAAATTATAGCCTCAAATTTTGTATGCTTTTAAACAATAATTAAGTCTGAATCATTATCAGTCTCTAAGTTTCTAACTAGGTGTTTAATCGAGTGTTTATAATGATACTGTACATTTACCTACACATAAATTGTCACTAGAGTTATTAATTCTTTCACTAAGCTAATTAGCAGCGCTAGTAAAAGATTGTTTTTTGGCTTATCAATATGTTAGTGCTGTAAAAGGCCGGCTAAAAGTTGTATGCATATGTTTCATGATGGTCAAACACAGTCTAGAATTTAGATACGGGCAGTTCGTAGCTACCACGTACTGTCTATCTGATGATGCATGATGAGGTGACTTAACCCGCCAGCCATCGTGTCCCAATGGTAAAAGGCAGTCTGTGAGCATTCATGTCATCTATCTATTGCTATATATACATATGTATATATATATATATATATATATTATCATCATCATTATCATCATACGCCATCGCCATCGGCCCATAATAAGTGGTGTATATATATATATATATATAATAGAACAAAAAAAAATAGTGACTTTAAATTACAAAGAAACTTACAACAAAACTTGTAAACCCTATAGAAAAGCCGCAAGTTAGGCTACGAATGGTTTTAATATAATTTTAATTTCAATAAAATGCATGGATATAATTGCTGTCTTACACTTTTAAAAAACATAATAAAAAACAATTTAGAAAAGAATCAGAAAGAGTTGGAACTCAGCTTGGAAGCTCATATTACAAATAATTAAGCAGACTAAGAGATCATTAGTTGACTTAGCCTGTTATTAAATTAAAGCGTTGTACGTTATAGTTGAAAGCTTAAGCTTCTAACTCTTTATAGTTCTAGAAAAAAATTGTGTAAAAATTGATGTCAACTTTTAAGTGTACTAAAAATTGACATCGATGTCAATTTTTGGTACACTCTTTGGGTACACTTTTATGGGGAAGGAAGGAGTATACTACAGTATACTGATGTTTAATTGATGTATATTTTCACACATTTGTAAAGTTGGTAAAAGGTCCGACGAGCAAGTGGTGGATTACCCATCTGGCGGTGGAATCGGCAGCGGTGCATCGTCTCCCGCCCCAGGCCGCGATTCGGCAACACGTGGGGCTCCTCCCTGGACCTGGCTTTTCTGGCTTCGCTGACTTTTGTGGCTTCGACTGCTTTTTGCACCCTCTCCTGTGTCCCATCCTCTTCCTAAATTTTGCTCTTGTCGTCTCCTTTCTTCACGAACTGAATGAGCAGAATCGTGTCCTGAGTCTGACTCATCGTCGGGCTTGAAGACTGACGAGACTGCGAGGTAGCGGCGGCTTGCTGGAGATGTAGACAGGGGGCGTGTGGCGCTCACTGCGTGACCGTCTCCCGAGGGTTCGCCCACAGCTCGATTGCGTGACACCCCCCTTCTATCAGCTGCAGAACGGCTATCGGAGACATCATCACATTCGTCGTCCTCCCTCAAAGGTTCAAGACAGCTTGATTCCGCACCCCCATCGCTCATTCTACGATCCCGGTGCATCGACGTTCGGGTTCTCTGCAAAGGAGCCCACGCGGAGGCCCCACGACCCCCCGTGAGAGCAGCAGCTTGGTGCCGCCTCTCCGTACTGCCCCTTCTTGAGCTGACGGCCCCACCGCCAACCATTCCGTCTAGCATCGAAATGGTGGTCCCTCTGCCGAGAGCTCCCGCGGGCCCCATTGGCCCCCCGCCTCCGATAGAGCTGAGATCGTACTCTGCGGTGTCTTCTATGACCACAGAAAGCTGCCCACCAGGCACTCGGAAAGGGGAATGTCCCGGGGGTCCACCCGAGTTGATGGGAATTTCCGATTCTTCATCTGCGGAAGCGTGAGGATCTTCGCAGTCCCCTGCGACCTCTGCCACCCCTCTTTCTCCTCCCCCCCCCTTGCTTCCCTTCAACCAACTGCTGTGGCCAAATGCGTCCGCTGCCTCAGCCTCGTTTGGATTCGTTGCTCCATGCAGACTCTTTTCCTTTTTTTGTTTTGATCCTGCTGCTGCTGCTGCTGTGCGATTTTTTTGCCAACCCGGCTCTTCTCCGCTATTTGCGTTTTTAGTCTGCACTTGTGTAACAGCCCCTGCTGCTGCCTCTCTTCGACTCGATCTCCGCGACTTTCCCCCCCCATCACCCGCATTCCCTGTAAACATTTGTGCCAACGCTGAAAATGCTTGCCTTACCCTACCCCCCTGCTGGCGCTTTCCATTTGCCCTTTCCAGAGAATTCCCTTTCACACCCCCAGACTCGTCAGCAGAAGCGTCGGCCACTCCTCCCCCCCCCCCTCCCATAGCGGAAGGGGAAGGTGAGGGGGGCTGATTGGAAGAAGACTGTGCGAAGAGACGGGAGTCCAACAAACCTGAGTGCCTGCTGTTGGCCTCAGCCTCAAATTCCTTCACTTCATCCGCACCTCCGTGATCGATCGAAAACTTTGCCCTCTTCTGACTACCCCCTGTTGCCTGTAGAGGACTGCTCCTTTCTCTGTCCCTCTCCGCCTCCCCCTCGTCTCCTCCTATTTCCTCAAAAGACGAATCCCCAGATCCCTGCATGGGGGGAACAAGACAGACAGCAGGCACTGCGGCGGTTACTGAGCCGCCCTGAGACACCTGGAAGCTCGGAGTGGGACCAAAGGGCCCCGGCACGCTGGACAGACTGTGAGAGGGCCCCGGCACCCCTTCCTCTGTTGATCCCCCGGTGCGGTAAGGAAAAGCTGAGAGGTGCTGATCGTCTGTTGTGAGTCTCGGGGGCGACATTTGCGTCGTGAGGGGCCTAAATTGGATGGGATTGTTGTGCGGAGACGGAGACGGCAGAGACGGGGCATGCATGGGCGAGGCCCCTCCAGAGAATCGGGACCTCTGAGGAGACCTATCTGGCCCCCATGCCCCCCCTCCCTTTGCATTTTCAACGTCAAACGACGCGTGAGAGCCTGGGGAAGGCGGGGTGAAGGGAAGAGTCGCGCTCTCCACCGATCCCCTCGGACCGCCGCCGCTCCTCCCCGGCGGTCTCCCGTCAGAGGTTCTCAGCAGGTCCACAGAGGATCTGGGCCCTCTGCGAGAGAGAGAGAAGGAAGACAAAGGAAGAGGCAGGCACGCAGATAGACAGGGAGGGAGGGAGGGAGGGTATCAGAAGGGGAAGGGAAGAAACAAATCCCTTTGCGAGAGGAAAAGGCACTTGCAAAGCAACTGCAGCAGCAGAGGAAGCCACTGGAAGGGGGGGAAGACGGGCGGCCAGGCAGCTGAGCGCGGGAGGAATTGCCGAAATCGATGCAGAAAAAAGAAAAAGAAAGAAGGTAGAAATCCGTGCAAAGACAAGAAAAGGAAAGACGGGAGAAATGAATAATAAATGAAGCAGAGAAACGCATAAAGAAGAAAAGAAACAGAAAAAGGAGTTCATTACTCTGTCCACGCAGAGAGAAGGAAGGACACAAACGATTTTCAGCCGCCACTCTGTCATCTCCGTGCACTGTTGGGTAGGCTTTCTGGACACCGGCTTAAATGTGTTTTACAGACACATGCATTTGAGATGTAGTCCTGTCGTCGCGCTCACAATACGACGAATAGATTCTTTTTTGTCCGCATGAGTCTGTCGACATATTTCCAAGCAGTTTCGAGGGGACCTGCATGCATGCGCCCAGACGTCCCTCCGTGAAGGACTTGAGGACTCACTTTGCAATTTTGTAAAGGGCCTCTATTCTGAAGGACATTTTGGCCAACACGGTCTCGAGGGCTGAGACTCTGGATATCAGCTCCAGCAAGTCGCGGCTCTTTGCGGGGCCCTGAGGAGATACACACACACATGCATGCATGCATCAAGTCACGCGGGAGGGAATCGAGAGCTTCACCAGGAATTCATCAGATCAGGCCATCAGAATGACCGAAAATGGACGATCACACGCCCTCAGACAGACAAACAAACGAACAAACAAACAGCGAAAGAGTCCAACAGAGAGAGAGACCGACTTAGCCGCAGTGAGAGAAAGAAAGAAAGTTCCTTCAGGTAGGGCTCCCTGTTTCCCTTCGAAACGTGGGTGCTTCCCTCTGATTGATGTACAGACACAGACAGACAGAGAGGCAGACAGACAGACAGACAGACAGACGCAGCTTTCTCCTAAAAGCGCTGCCCGACCCTCCAGAATGCAGGCAGGGCAGGGCAGGCATGTCTGTAGAGAATCACAGAATGTGCAAATTGAATGACAGAGAGAATAGGAGACTTTGAAGCTCTCCAGCCTTCATTGCACTGACTGACTTTGAACCTTTGCATATTTGCGATAAAGACTTCTGTTGGCACGGTGACGTCAGGTCTCATAAAGTCGATCTCCTCCCCCCCAAACGTGTCCTGACGGCCCCCGAAGATTCCAGGGTACCCGTCTCCCTCCGTCTCTGCATCCCCCCCCTGCCCCCCCAAACCCCCTTCCCCCGCTTGCCCCCCAAACTCAGAGAAGAACTCGATGGCGAGTTTCTGAAAGAGCCACTCCAAATCCTCCGGTAGAAGATTTGCCGTCTCCATCACTCTCTGCATGCAATCCACAGAGCAGAACAGAACAGGGAGGGCGGGAGGGAGATGATGTTGAGTGCAGTCCCCACACGAAGAAAGATATGCGCTTGGCTGCAGACAACTAAAAAGGGATGATAACATCGCTCCTCGCATGATGCAGGCAGAATTAAGGGGCAAAGAGAACGGGAGTTCTTGCCTTCATGTGCAGATGCCATTGATCAGACGATGGATTCACAAACTGACATGAAAATGATTCGTGTATCGATGCCTTAACCCGGAAAATGGCACGCAGGTAGGCTGTCATTTTGACAGATAGAGCGCGCGCGCGAGAGAGAGGAAGAGAGAGAGAGAGGGAGACTGACATACGGAGAGGTAGGGAAGAAACAAAGAAAGCTGGGCGACGAACCTTCATTTTGGGTATTTCCATCAGTCTCTGCAGTTGTGCCCACGAGAGGGTCTCCCCCTTCGTTTCCTTGCCTCCACCGCTTTCGTCCGACCTGTCTGACTGGGCTTCATCCTTCTGCTTTCCTCTGGTTCTAGCCCTCTCCTCCTCGTCCCCCCCTTCAAGGGAATACAACAGCTTGGTGATAGAGCGGAGCTGTCGGAGGAGCTCCACCTGAGTCTCTGCCTCGGTGTGTTTTGCCCTCTGCAACACAGGCAAGGATGGGAAGAAACAAGGGAGTTTCAACTCTCCTTTTCTCTCCCCTTTTTGCTCGTGCAGTGACGTCGTTCGTCTTCTCCCGACTCCTTCTCTTCAGCGTCCAAAGAGAGTACAAAGACTAATAGAAAAGAATATTGTTCATCTATGATTAGTCTCTCTCGCTCGCTCTGTCGGTCTGTCTGTCTATAAGCCCCCCCGACCCTTCGTTAATTTGGTGCACGGGAAAAGCTGCGGAGGTGAGCTCGCTGTCTTTTTTCCTCTCCTTGCTGGCGGAGCCAAAGATTCCTTCCTGCAATGATTCCTTCCTGTAACGTCATACTGCAGACCAAATGAGCAAGGTCTGCTGGATTTTTCCGCTTGAAAGACGCACATCTATCTATCTTATGGCCATACAACCATTTGTAGTGAGGGCATCTCCGACCACCAAGGAGGGACCCCTTTTGTCCATGCAGTAACACACCCACTCGATCGATTTCCTCTAGCTGCGTCGAGTTGCCTTCCTGGCAGTCCGGCTGACCTATTGATTGACTGACTGACTGTGAGTGCAGAGTCCACGAGAACTGCCGTGAGCAAATTCCCAACTGCGTAGACGGCAATGCAGATGAACGCCGCAAAGACGGGCCACAGTAGAGGGTACCTGCACACACACACACACACACACACACACACACACATTCTCACGCGGACACACACACGCTCTCTCTCTCTCTCTCATTCGCAAGTAAGTCTACACCCGGCGGTTTGATGCCTCTTTCTCCATCCATCCTTGCCGCCCCCCCAGCAGTGTCAGGTAGATCCCCCGTCGCATCATCCACGGCCAAAGGAAGGAGCCGACGCGGGACGGCCCCACTGACGGAAGGAACATCAGCTTGCTTGGGACTAGGAGAATCCAAAAGAACAACGAAAAAGAGAGGCGCAATGGAAATGAAAAAAAAGAAAACGGACTGACCGCACGACCACAGGCCGGACGATTTGAGGCCAAGCCTCGAGGGTGAGGATGATGAAGAAACTCTTCACGCTGTCCCGCACGGTCCCGAACGAATCCTGCAGGCCGGCAGGAACTTTCGGAGTAAGTGACTGAGTGTGGGAGTGTGGGACTGGATCGGTGGAGGGAAGGGCAAAAAAGAGAGGGGTCGGGATGAGTGGGTGAGAGAACGCATACGTAGAGGGCTCTTGGGAAGGAAATGGACGAAAGATACTCTCTCTCTCTCTCTCACATACACACATACACACGCACACACACACACACACACACACACACACATACACACATACACACACACACACACACACACACACACACACACACACACAGAGAGAGAGAGAGAGAGAGAGAGAGAGAGAGTGGGAGAGCATCTCAGCGTCACCAGAAATTGGAAATATGTCTTCAAACATCTCCATCACTCCGCGGTATTCACCCAATCACGCGGTGACTGCCATCCCCTCCCCTTCCTTTCCCTTACTCACATAAGCGTCGAAGTCTTCTTCCTCAGGGAACTCCTCTCTGGGTGTGTTGATAACGACTGTGCAGATGAAAATGCCCCACACGCCGCACATGATCATCAATAAAAGAATTCCCCACACGAGGACCTTCAAAGAATTTCCAAACCCGGAAACCAGCATCCACAGCTCCTTGAAGACGGGCATCCAAGCAATTAAAACCACGATGCGCATCCACCGAATCACCTGCATGCATGCATGCATCACCAGTCGATCAGTCGAGCAATCACATTCAGTCGATCGAGCAAGAGAAAAGAAAAGGCATTTGTGTGCGGACTGACATACACAAAAATCGCCCGAAAGCCGCCTCTCTCGCTGTGAGACAGACGCATGGTGCACATCCAATGATGAAGTTAGAAAGAAAAACGAATTCAGAATCCTTCAGAATACCTTCGGACGTATGCATACGTCTGTGTACGCATGCCTATCTGTGTGCGTACGTCCATCTGTGAAAGAAAAGGCGAAGACAGAAACTGAGCTGAAGAAGGACAGTGCGACAGGTAGAAAGCAAGAATGCGTGAAAGAATGATCCCCACTGAGGGATTTTGTGGTTCGCTCAAAAAAAAGTATCGCTGCAGGGAGGCGGCAGAATTCTTGATGAAAAAAATTTCTTTCTTCCGCATCCTTCTGCAGAAGTCCACGGCAGTCGGCAAATGACGAGAAAATGAAAGAATAGAAACCAGCTAGGCGGGCAAGGAGACTTCCCTTCACATGAAGGCTGGCTGGTCTCACAACGAGTGAGAGAGAAGGAGAGAAAGGGAGACAGGTGGGGTGGGAGGAAGGATAGCGAGCGAAAGCAAAAGAGAGACAACGACAGAGAGAGGAGGAGAAGGAGGAAAGAATTCGAAAGAGAAAAACAGAAGAGGACAGACAGACAGCCTTTGGACGGACGGAATGAGGGAGGAAGAAGGAATAGAAAAGAAAAACGGACAGACAAAGGGAGTGAGGGATGGAAGGAAGCAGCTGCATGTTTCATCCCTGAATGATATGCACAGAGCGACACACACACACACACACACACACACACACACACATACACACACACATACACACACACACATACACACACACACACACACACACACACACACACAGAGAGAGAGAGAGAGAGAGAGAGAGAGACAGACAGACAGACAGACAGACAGACAGACAGAGACTCTGAGAGAGAGAGAGAGAGAGAGAGAGAGAGAGAGAGACAGAAAGACAGAGAGAGAGAGACTGATAGAGAGAGACAGAGACAGAGATGCCGAGAGGAAACAGCCCACCCGGATGTCTAGACTCCCCCCCTGAAGCCCTTCCTCAGGCTCACCCTTAGGATGGACGCTTTTCGAAAGCACCGTGCGGGTATGGAGTCCAGTCCTGAGAGGAAGGTGAAGACGATCCAGGGGATGAACGAACAGAGGAGGATGACCAGATCGTAGAGGTTATATTTGTCTTTGAAGAAGTCCTTTTTGAGGAAGAACAACTTGAAGCAAAGAATCAGAACGAAGCAAATGATGCACAAGATCGAGAGGGCCACCAGGAGGTTCAACCAGATTCCGAGCTTTGTCTGGTAAGAAGTTTCAATCCAGACTGCACCGATGTTGACCGAGATCAGCACCCTGCGTGGCAAT
>JAHBMJ010004892.1:22500-30000 GCA_018398765.1 Chromera velia | reverse complement strand
CTGAAAAAAAGAGAGACGGACCCTTGCTAGCTAGCCGTCGTGCAAAACAAAAGAATCTGCCTGCGCTTCGAAAAGGAAAGAAAAGGAATGCAAAGTTTAGTCAAGCAGGAAAGTCACATGACATGCATCATTCCTGCCGCACAGTTTAGTCAAGCGGGAAAGTCACGTGACATGCATCATTCCTGCCGCACAGTTTAGTCAAGCAGGAAAGTCACATCACATGCATCATTCCTGCCGCACAGTTTAGTCAAGCAGGAAAGTCACGTGACATGCATCATTCCTGCCGCACAGTTTAGTCAAGCAGGAAAGTCACATCACATGCATCATTCCTGCCGTGCGCGAGTGACGAAGTGAACGAGTGAGTCAATGCGTGAGCGCGAAAAAGGAGGGAAAAGGCGGGGTGGGTGGGTGGGAACAAAGAAGAGGAGAATAAACAACTGCATGGATGCAGTCAGACAGGGTTCTTGTACAGGGTTCTTGTTTTTTTGTGGGAGCTGTCTCTTGGTGGGAGGACAACAGAGAGAAGGAGGCAGGGATGAAGGGGGGGGTTTTTAGGTGGAGGGGGTAGAGGTCGTTCCTGGGGGTGGGTGTTCTTTGTTTCCTTCATCCATTCTTTTTTCTTTCGGTTTCCTCTTCTCTCCTCATGCAGTGCGACTTCCTGTTTCCTTCCTGCCTGTTTTTCTTTCGCTCTGCATGTTGGCAGATATCTGCTTTGGTCGGTGTTTCTATTTTTTTTTTACTGACATTGGTCTCGTCTCTTTCGTCTGACTGACTGATGGTCGGTGTGCAGGGAGGCAGGGAGGGGGGGAGGGCGTCTAGGGAGGGAACGGGCGGACCCTTGCAGCAATGAGCAGTATTTATTTCTTTCTGTGTTTGTCTTTTTGTTTGAAAGCTTGCTTGCAAATATTTAGTGAAAGTCAAAAGGGTTGTCCCCTCTGTTCTTCAGTTGTAGGTTCACTTTGTTGTCTTCCTTTTTGCTTTCTTGCCTCCCTACCCTCCATATCCCTCCACACGCCATCCATGCAGCCGATTGCTCAGAGATCCTAAGTCTGTTCGGCCAGCTTCCGTTTCTGAAGTGTCTCTACCTGCTTGGGAACCCCGGGATGCGGAAACTGTCCAACTACAGGAAGAGGGTCGTGGCCGCTCTCCCTGACCTCACTTACCTCGATGACAGACCCGTGAAGGAACTCGAGAGGTCAGCCAGCCATTTTTTTTTTCTGTATGAAAGTAAACACTTACCTCGATGACAGACCCGTGAAGGAACTCGAGAGGTCAGCCAGCCAGACGACACGAGAAGGAAGAGACGAGGCGAAACAAGAGCTTCATGTCCCTTTGTTTTGACGCAGCGCGTGAAGGAAGGAAGGAAGGAACGACATGGCGGCATGAGATGATCGAGGGCTCCGCTACACAATCGCATCCGCTACCACCACCTGGAGACCGCATCGCTTGTGCACTCGCCCATATACACGGAATGCAATGCTTCAGCGCAAACACTCACAATGAATGCATCGAACGGTGTGTGTACAATAGCTGCTGCCTCTCTGCTCCCCACGTGAACGAACGAATATTCGCAGAGTGGCCTGCGCCGCCTGGCAGGAAGGGGGGCGTGAAGCCGAAATGGCGGCGCGAAAAAAATTCAAGGAGGACGAGGTCAGTCAGTCAGTCAGTGCACTACTGACTAAATTGGAACGGTTTGGATTGGATTGAATGCCGGATCTGGTCTGGTCTGGAGAGGTTGTTCGAACAACCCGAAGATCCGATACTTTTTTTTTTCCTTTCTCTTTCACTCCTGACATTCTTTTTTCCATGGCTTGTTCAGCTGGTCGTTTGGCTCGTTGACAGATTATCATTTCATGAGGTCACATCTCCATTCCCTCTGCTTTTGATTTCCTCGCGTCAATCTCTCTGCCGACTATCGCTCTCTTCACATCCAACAGTCACGCCTTTCCCGTGTCTCTGACAAGTTTTTGTTTTTCGTCCAAAAGCAAGCAAGCACAAGAAGAAGAAGAAAGCGCCGGAGTGGAACGCAGAGAAAACATCTCGATCGATCTTCGCCGAATCACCCTCATTTCCTCTTCGGTCCCCCGCCGGGATGGATGGATGGATGGACATGCCCTCACGCATGAATGAATGAATTCGAAGAAAGAAAGATTCTCGCTTGAGGAAAGAGAGGCGATGCGTGAGGAAGAGTGCTCATGTCGCACGCAGCCGATGCGTGTGTGCGTCGTGTCGTAGGGAAGAAAGGAAATGGGGCAAAGAAGTGAGAAGAGAAAGAAAGAGGGCGTCTACATGCAGACTCCCGAACTGCTGCTTGAACGTAGTCGATGGAGTCCAGCCGTCTCTCTCTCGTGAGGAGGGAGACAGAAAGAAAGAAAGAAAGAAAGAAAAAAAGAAAGAAAGAAAGACAGACAGAAAGAAAGAAAGAACACACAAACACGCGAGAGAGTCCCCAGCGAAGTGTGTGTGGTAATTGTACTGATGCCAGGCACAAAGATCATAACGGTCCATTGAACACATTCGCTTGAACGAAGTCTTTTGTTCCTTCCCTGCAGGACATGAAGATGATCGGGAGCCTGGCTGAGTTCCGAGAGCATCAGGTTGGTTTGGTTGGCCTGCCTGGTTGGACCGGTCCTGTCCTGTCCGGTCCTGTCAGCCTCCGTCCATTCACGAAAGAAAAGACGACCTTTCTTTTCTTCTACCGGAAAGCTGGCCTCCTGTCTGTGCCAGGCTGTTCTGTCTTTCTTCTTTGTGGCCCTTTCTTTCAATTCATTTCATGCTCTCTCTCTCCCATGGGCTCTGCTGGCTTGACAAATGCACTGGCCCAAAGAAAGAACGAAACGATATTGTTTCTGGGATTTCGTCTGCAATTTGTTTGTCCCTCCCTTCATCCGTCCACCCAACTTCCTTCCCTCTCACGTTCTCTTTCCTCACACTGGCCGTGCTTTCTTCTGCTTGTCTGTCTTCCCTTTTTGTCTGTCTGTCTGTCTGAGTGGATGCATGACGACTTCGTTCATTGAAGTGAGTGAGTCGGCGTGTAAGGGAGGTTTCTCTTTTCTCCTTTCCTCTCCTCTCCTCTCCCCTCCTTTATTCTCCTCCCGTCTTGCAGTTGTGGTTTGCTCAATTTGTGCAGCCACTTATTTGTTCTCTGATCCTCTCTCTATCTCTATCTCTTTCTCCCTCTGTGTGTGTGTGTGTGTGTGTGTGTGTGTGTGTGCGTGCGTGTGTGTGTGTGTGTGTGTGTGTGTGTCGATCTTCCTTCAGGCCCGACACCGCGAGAAGATGCAAGCAGCCATCGCACGTATTGAGAGGTGAGCAGCACACTCACTAGATATCGTTTCTGTGTTTCCCAAAACGTCTGGTGGTTCATCGATCTTTCCAAGATCGAATATATTCCTTCTTGCAGGGCTGCAAGCGGGCGGGCGGGCTGATTGGGTGTTTCCTCTGAATCCTCAATCCACTTCATTCAGCCTCCTCCTTAACAGAAAGAAAGAAAGAAAGAAAGAAATCCAGAGGACTGAAAGGCAGCTCCTTCTTCCCTTTCGCTGCAATCGGCCGCACACCTCTCTCCCGTAATGGAATCTGCTCTCTCTCACATGCGCATCTACGTTTCTATCAATTTTGTATTCTATCTCTGTTGTCTGCCCATCGTTTCGTGCAGGGAGAAGGCTGAGAAAGCTGAGCACACCACCAGCGCAGAAGTAAGCTTCAAAACAATAGAAGAAAAAAAAGAAAAGGGCAGCCAGTGAGTTGAATCAAAAAAATAGAACGAAAAGAAAAGGGCAGCCAGTGAGTTGAATCAAAAAAATAGAACGAAAAGAAAAGGGCAGCCAGTGAGTTGAATCAAAAAAATAGAAAAAAAAGAAAAGGGCAGCCAGTGAGTTGAATCAAGAAAATAGAAAAAAAAGAAAAGGGCAGCCAGTGAGTTGAAACAAGAAAATAGAAAAAAAAGAAAAGGGCAGCCAGTGAGTTGAATCAAGGTCTTTGGGGACGCAGGAAAGGAAGCGGGAAGCTTAGAGAGATCGAAAACTCGGCACCGTTTTTGTCGAAAGTTTTTTTTTTCGATTTCAGGAAAGAGCCTGTGGGTACGGCAGAGAGCTGGCGAGAAGGAAACAGGACGCCTTTTCTCCCCTTTGTTTTCTGAATAACGAAATTTTCCTTTTTTTTAAATTGATTATACGGAAATATGAATCCCCTTTGTATTCTGTGTAACGAAATTTTCCTTTCTTTAAATTGATTATGCGGAAATATGAATCCCCTTTGTATTCTGTGTAACGAAATTTTCCTTTTTTTAAATTGATTATACGGAAATATGAATCCCCTTTGTATTCTGTGTAACGAAATTTTCCTTTTTTTAAATTGATTATACGGAAATATGAATCCCAATCGTTCGTCGGCTCACTGCCTCCATCACACGATCGCATGATGGATGATAGCTCGGACGGACCGTCCGTCTTCATTCAGTCATCGCGAAAGGATGTGTCTGTCGGTCGTCGTCTTTCAAAGGGCCCCCACACCCGTGCGTGAGAGAGAGAGAGAGTGAGGGAGGCTCTAGATGCTGGTTTCTTCGTTTTTCTTTCGCTCTTTCATTCTCCCTCCCGCTCCTGGAATGTTCGTTTGCTTATTTGCTGCAGGTGGAAGGAGAGGCGTTCAAAAAACGACAGGCAGAGCGAGAGAAGAGGTGGGCCTGTGGAGAGTGAGTGGGTCGCTCGGTAAATAAGTTACCTGAATGCAGTTGGTGCATGGGTTGTGGGGAAGAGAAGACGCAACCTGTCTTCCTTCATTGTTTCCTTTCTCTCTCTCTGTCCTTCTTCAACAACCACGTAGCTGCTCTCTCCGTCCCTGTCCCTCTCTCCAATCTCTCATTCATGCTGTTGGACTCTCCCCCCCCCTGTAGAGACGAACGAACGAACACGTGCTTGACTTGGTTTGCGCTCTCCTCGTCTCTCCATCGAGTCAATCATCCATCTGTCTTTCTGTCTGTCTGTCTGTCTTTCTGTCTGGCTGTCAGTCTGTGTGTGTATCTGTCCGTTTATTTTCCAGGGCTGGCGGCCGTCCGCATGCTCTTCTTTCTTCTGATTTATTTCCGATCTGACTGAACGTTCGTTGTATGAACACTGCATGAGAGCCTGCCTGCCTGCGTGCGTGCGTGCGTTTGTACACGCGCGTCCAACAACAAGAAGAAGACGAAGAAGACAAAAGACTTGCAAGCACTTTAGTCGACTTTGCGACAGACCATGTACGTGAGTGCCGAATTCCGTAAGTCAACACAATTTCTCTTTGCGGTGCAATGAACTGACAAGCAATGCGGATTGTGAATGTATGTGCAGCATGTGCGTCTTGCACGTGTGAATGTATGTGCGTGACGTTGCATGCAATCTTTCTGCCTGCAGGTTTATCGACTTCCAGGCCCTTGCTCGCGCAGAGATGGAGCAGGAGGAGGAGAAATGGTTGGAGGAGCAGAAGGAGAAGGAGCGACAGAGGGCGGCTCTCGAGGCAATAGAGAGAGAGAAGGAACTGGAGAGAGAGCGGGAGGTTGACAGAAAGCTGGAGGCCGAAAAGGAGGAAAGGGAAAGAGAGGCGCAAGTGAAAGAAAAAGAGAAAGAGCGGGCAGACGAGATGAAGATCCAGGAGAAGAAAGATGATGCAGAAGAAGAGGAGGAAGGCGTGACACAACAGAATGTGCAGCAGATCCAGAAGCCCGAAGAGGACCAGAAAGCGACGCCCCCACAGAAGGCAGACGAGAAAAAAACGGATGACGAGGGAGACAGCCTCAGAGAGGGAGACGGGGACGCCCATGCCCTCACTGAGTGTCCAACAGTGGGCACCGAGAGCCTCCTGCAGTCGCACACCACGACCACAACCTCAGGCTTTTTCCCCCTCGGCTCTTCCTCCACCAATGCCCTCCTACCCCTTTCCGTTTCCATCACCTCTACCCAAGAGTCTCCGGCTGATTTCGAGGATGAAGCCAGAAGGAGGGGCACCGAACAGATACAGACGCAGACAGGGACAGAGGGAACACAGCAGCAGGGGGGCCGCACTCTCCAATCTGAAAAGGAAGAGAATCTCTCTCTTTCCGTCTCCGTGGGTAACGACGACCAAAAGGCCCACCAGGTCGCTTGGATGGATGGATGGCTGGATGGATGCACGCATACATGCATGCATTTGTCTCGGCCTTGTCCCCTGTGTGTGTGTGTGTGTGTGTGTGTGTGTGTGTGTCCATGTATGCAAACATGTTGGTGCCTGCGTGCTTCTCGATCTGTATCCATTTTTGTGTACATTTCTGCGTCATTCCGTCTGCGTGGATCTGACTGGTGTGGGACTTTTCCGATTTTTTTTTTCTTGATATCAACTGAAATCTTCTCTAATCCTCTTTTCTGATCTGCTGCCGTCTCTGAGTCTCCCTCACTTTCTCTTCCTCTTTTTCTTTGCATGGTGCAGGGGGGTTTCTCTTTCCAGCCGCCTCTTCGTGGCACAGCCGACGCCAGCTTTGCCGAGGAAAAAGAAGAAAAAGGACGGCAGAGAGCCGCCGAGCTTCAGACCCAGCCTAGAGACAAGGTTGGAGAGGCACAAGACACAGAGGCACCGGTCGGCGCAGCCAAGGAAGCCGCTGACTGCTTCTACGCAGAACTGGACTGAGGAGAAGACGAGAAAAAAATAAGGCAGAGAAAAGAAGAGATGGGCTTGCTGTTAAGAGACACAAACAGCAAACAGCGCACCGGGTCGCCCGTTTTTTTTCTTTCGCTGTACGGATTTAAAGTACCGTTCAGCAGCCAGGTTGTGCCAGCCATAGGTCTTGTTTGTGTTCTTTTTTTCCATGCTCTTGTATCCCATCCTTCAACGGGGGGTTGGGGCGCAGACGGGCAACAGGATTACGGGTGCATGGCAGGGAAACTTCGGAAGGGGGCAAGACAGAAAGCTGTGGAACACTGTGGGGTCTTTTTTTTCTCTCTCTAGGTCTGTTTTGCTTTACGTTCTAGCTTACAATTGCCCTTCAGATATCATCACCAATTCATGTATACATCTAGTGTATACATACATTCTTGTTATATATTATGACATGCTTACTAAGCCCTAAAAAATATTAGACCACGCCTTTTTTAATTATCTTTTCTTGAAAGAAAAATGTCTGTGGTATACATATGCTACTAGTGTTAGTAGTTAACAAATGTGTGTCAAGTCTCCTAATTATCTTTGTCACGGTCCTAGTATATGTTATACGGGAGGCTGATTATTATGGGTTAACTAATAGTAACCATATTTAGTGTATTCTACGTAGATTATGGTTCCGGCGTATAGATGTGCACTCCGACCACGTAAGACTGAAAAAGAGAAAAAGGGGATGTGCGCTTCCGTAGTAGGTCCGCAACCGCAAATACACAGTAATCCGGAAGCCTATGAACATCTCACAGATGTCCACCCCTACCCGCATGGACGTATGCGTACGGGGCGGGAGGGGGAGATCCCGGTTTCCCAAAACTTTTTATACCAGGGCACGTCCCT
>JAHBMJ010004892.1:0-15000 GCA_018398765.1 Chromera velia | reverse complement strand
TCGTTCTTTCTTGTGTTCTTTCTATCTGTCTGTCTTTTTTTCTTTCTTTCTTGCTTTTTTTCTTTCTTTCGTTCTTTCTTGCTTTTTCTCTTTCTCTTGTCCTTTCAGACAAATAATGAGACAGAAAGGCAGTCAGTCAGTCATACGAAGGCCGAGCTGAAGAAATGTTTTCAATTTCGATCGAGGATGCCTTGCTGGATTGCTTGCACACATACCCGTGTGTGTACTTAAGCAGATATCTTGGAGACACAGACCAAAAAAGTGCGACAGCGGAGTTTGAAACAGCAACTCGAAACGCCGAGACGGCGGAACACCTTATTGAGACAGCGAACGCGGGCTGTCAGGAGTTGCTCGTGGATTTTTTGCAGAGACCGGCGACATTTGAACCTGGAGTCAGTCACTAGCTGTTTTACTTATTTTAGGAAGTGAGTTGCTCAATTTGGTTGTTTGGTGCATAAGTGAGCGGTCTCCGCAAATCTTTCTGTGGGTTGCCACTCTGTCGCTTTCGTTTGTCCGTTCCTCAATTAATCATTGCTGGCGAGACCGTGACGTTCCATGTAATTCAGTCAGTGCACACTGAACACGTTTAGTTAGAAGTGGCAGACCGGTTACTTCATAGACAAAGCGACTGCTTGATCACTCTTGTTCTTAGTGCGTGTGTTGATGATCGGGAATTGGTAAGAGATGTCGAATGGGGGCGGAAGGCTTTGACTTTGCTTGCAGACTGACGACGCCCCTCTTTTTCGGAAGGGCCGGGGGGGGCCTCCCTGCCGCAGAAGCATGGGCATGAAAATTGAATATTCACACACAGAGAGAAAGAAAGAAAGAATTTGGTGCATGGAACAGCAATCTGGGACAGCCCCTCTGTGGCCCCCTTTTCAAATTAAATGGTCTCCCTCTCTCCCTTAGTTTCTCTCTCTCTCTCTCTCTCTTGATCCTCACTGAATTCCGGAAAGAAAGAAAGAAAAAAGAAAGGCCTAACTAAAGAAGCGAATAGAAGGGTCATGACTCGGAAAGTAATAAGCAAGGAAGGAAGGAAGGGAGGGAGGAAGGAAGGAAGGACTCCAATCCAAAATTGGAGACAGGCTTTCCTGCCTGTGGGACGAGAGCTGTCTGTATTGTGGTTGGCGCATTTCTTTGGCGCAGCTTTTTGTTGCGATTTTGAGGGAAGAAGGGGGGTGGGACCATGCTTTGAGTTGAAATTCTACAAACGAAAACCGTTGCGGCTGCTCGCATTCATTCCTTCTCCCTCCCTCCCTTCCTGCTTGCCTGCGTGCCTGCTTGTCTGCAGAGCTTCCGGGGCCTGACGACTTCTTGTCCTGTTGAGTCAGTCGGCCTTCAATTCCATCATTGTCTTCTCTTGTATTGTCTTGTGTATGTTTCTCTGGATGTTGTGTGCTGTTCTCTGTGTCGTCTGCACATTGCTGTATTGTTCGGTGTGGTGTCAATCTTTAAATTGGAGGTGAAATAAACCAGAAAGGATAACGTTCGCGATGGTAGTGATGTCTTCCTTTCTCTCGTATTGCCGACGTCAGCCCTTTCCTTCCCCTTCCTTTCCTTTCCTGAAAAAAGGGTAAATAAATATTTGCAACAAAAGTCAATCACTCACTCAATCAATCAATCAATCACTCACTCACTCACTCACTCACTCAATCAATCAATCAATCAATCAATCCATCAATCAATCCAATCTTGCCTAATTGAAAGCATCAATCCTCCTTCTCTCCCTCCCTCCCTCCCTGCTCCAGGATTCCTTCCGTCCCCTTCTTCTTCCTCGACGCCGCCTCCCCCCGTCAAATTCCCCGAACGATCCGGACCCTCCCCGTCCAAAAGGCACCTCTCCTACCGGCAGCTGCCACACCAACTGACATTCTCGTCTCCCCTCTACCGTCAAATGAGGCAGCCTCTCTTGCAGAAGGAACACGGGCTGCCAATCGGAAAGACAAAGACGAAGAAAGTGTTGTAATGCAGCAGAAAACCCTTCACGCTGCCTCCCCTCACGAGCCCTTATTGGTCTCTTTATTTCGTCTCCCTGCAATTGTGTCTGCAAAATTGGCAGAGGAGGAGGCGAAGGGGCAGCCAGGAATTCGGTCACCCCAACCGGAGGGGGGGACCCAGAATGCAAATGCCACCAAGCTCCCCCCTATACGCACCGCTCTTTGGGGGGACGACGCCACCGTCCATCAATTCGTCGTTGCGTACGCCAACGTCACCCGAAAAATGGAGACATTACGACAGGATGCCGTCAAAAAGGGGGGAGCAGGAGGAGCCAAGGTCCCCCCAAGGCCTCCTTCCCTTCGCGTGATGATTCTGCCTCATGGTGAGGCCCCGGCAAATCAGTTGGCATCTCTGGTGGCCTCGTTTGATTCCCTGTATGCCAAAACGATTTTCGGTCTGATGACCTCCAACGGTGCCTCTCTCTCCATGGAGACGGGGGGAAACCTGTCCATCCTCAGAGCACCAGTGTCAGTTAGTCAGGCAGGCAGGCAGGCAGGCAGTCAGTCAGGCAGGCAGGCAGGCAGGCAGTCAGGCAGGCAAGCAGGCAAGCAGGCAGGCAGGCAGGCAGTCAGGCAGGCAGTCAGGCAGTCCGGCAGGCAGTCCGGCAGGCCGTCAGGCAGTCAGGCAGTCAGGCAGTCAGGCAGTCAGGCAGTCAGGCAGGCAGGCAGGCAGTCAGTCAGTCAGTCAGGCAGTCAGTCAGGCAGGCAGGCAGGCAGGCAGTGGGGCAGCCAGTGTACAGCAGTTTTTCTGGAGCTTGAGTAAGTCTGTGATTTTTCGTCGTTTTCAAATCCACCTTGTGGGTCTGGTAGGCTTTCGAAATCTGCTGGTCGAATCTCTCCCTCCTTGGTTCCTTCACGCTATTGACGTACGGCTTTACTTGTGTCCATTCATTCATTCATTCATTCATTCATTCATTGATTCATTCATTCATTCATTCATTCATTCATTCCGTTGATTGATTGACGCTGTGAATAGAGACATGGACAGAATGACTGACTGGTCGATCGATGCATGAAGATGAATCAATGAATAAATGCATGCATGGACAAGCAAATGAAGGAATGAATAAGCATGGGTGCATGAGATGGGATGCGTAAATATTTGCATCCATAAATGAATGGATGGATGGGTGTGAAAGAAAATATGCAGAGCCTCGATGACCAGCTCACATGGAGGCGCACACAGCAGAAGCGGAGGGGGGAAGGGAGAGAAGAAATTGGAGCGAGAGGGGCCGGTCCGGTGCATGAAGCACCTTGCACCCGCTTTGTTGATGCCCTCTCCAAAGACGATTGCGGCGGCGGGAGGGTCACCTCTTCAGACGGTCGGTCAGCTTGTGGCTATTACACAATTAGATTGTGACTGGTCAAGAAATAAATGAATGACAAGAGTCGATGCACCTCTTTCAATTTTCACACTCACTCCGCACTGAAACGAGGGGGGGAATGCCACCCACCCTCTTCACACAATGGCTGAGGCGGGACTAGATCATTTTGGGTTCCTCCTCTTTGCCCAGAGAACATGAAAGGCAGGCAGGCAGGCAGACGGATAGACAGGCAGGTGGGTAGGGAGGGTAGAGGTCCTGCACAGCGTTTACTTTCTGCATTGGTTTCTTTTCGTTCTCTTTCTTCTCCAGTCATCCTTCTGCTTTATTTTATCTTCCTTCTTCACTTTCTTATTTGTTTTCTCTTCCTTCTGTTCTCTCAACCTCTGTGTTATTCCTCGCATCTTCTTGTTCTAGTGCTAGTTCTGAATTTCTGGAAAAGGACAAATGGTTAGTAGCTGACCGTGTGACAGACAATCGATCGATCGATTTCCCTGAGTTTCTTTATTTGTATCTTCTCTAACAAATTGATGATTGCTTAATTATTTTTTTTATTATTGCAGATCCAGGAGGTGCAGCAGACGCTTCCCTTGCGGATCCTGAGGTCCTCTCTGGTCTGTCTGTCTGCCTGCATGGTCTCTCTCTCTCTCTCTCTCTCTCTCTCTCTTTCTCTCTAGCTCTCTCTAGCTCTCTCTCTCTCTAGCTCTCTCTCTGGCTCTCTATGTATCATCTTTACCTCAGCAGCTTCTCCCTCGCATGGTGCCCTGGCGATAGGTCTGCGTGAGCGACAGTTAGTCAGTCATTTAGTCGGTCAGTCAAGGAAGTCAGATACACAGAAAGACATGGAGTAGAAAGAAAAAAAGAAGGGAGGAAGGAAGAAAGGAAGTCAGTCAAGGAAGTCAGATACACAGAAAGACATGGAGTAGAAAGAAAAAAAGAAGGGAGGAAGGAAGGAAGGAAGTCAGTCAAGGAAGTCAGATACACAGAAAGACATGGAGTAGAAAGAAAAAAAGAAGAGAGGAAGGAAGGAAGGAAGTCAGTCAAGGAAGTCAGATACACAGAAAGACATGGAGTAGAAAGAAAAAAAGAAGCGAGGAAGGAAGGAAGGAAGTCAGTCAAGGAAGTCAGATACACAGAAAGACATGGAGTAGAAAGAAAAAAAGAAGGAAGGAAGGGAGGAAGGAAGGAATGTAATAAAGAAAGAAGGAAGGAAGGAAGAAAGAAAAATACCCTCAAATGCATGGAGGTTCCTAAAAATCCGTTCAGATCGTGCATCCACATCTCTCCGCATGCTGTTTAATTCACAATGTTTATTTGTTGTCTACATGAACACGTGTATATTGGTGGACGGACGGTTATCTGCTTATTGGGGGCGTGAATAGTCAGTTGAATTGTGTCGTCGTTTCTTGCGATGTAGTGAGATGACGTTTCCTTGTGCTTGTTCGTGTTTGCGCTGGATTTGATCTCTTCTGCCTCATTTTATTTGAGTCAATGGGAGTACAGTTAGTTGAGTCGATTGATTGATTGATTGATTGATTGGTTGATTGATGGATGGATCGATCGATCTGCAGAGTGCTTACGCACGGAGCGCTGTCCACACAATGGAGGTCGTCCTCCATGAAGCCCACTTCTTCGAAAACGGTGCGTCCGCCTCTCTCTCTCTCTCTCTCTCTGTGTGTGTGTGTGTGTGTGTGTGTGTCTGTCTGTCTCCCCCTGACGCTCCCCCCCCCCGTCGTCTCTCTCTTTTCTTGCTTTGTGCATGTGTGTGTATGGGTGTCTGTGCATGTGTCTCTGTGAATGCATGGGGGTGTAACGGGTCTTCCTTCTTCTCCCACCTACACCCCACCACCCACTCACTCACCCATCCCCATCACCCAACCCCGCCCCCTGTCTCATAGCCCCCCCTCATGCATGCTTTCATCTTTGTGGACCGGCACACTCATCTCATCTCATCTCTCTTCGATCTGCATGCGTGTGTGCACACCCATCCCTCCCGCCCGCCCTCTGCGCCCCCCTCCTCTCTCTCCCCTTCTCCCTCCGATGCGTGCAGCCTCTGTCTTGGATGCCAACCCGCCGGGAGCGCCTTCCCTGGTGGTCCCCTTCTTCCACAGAATCGAAATCGGGGCACCTGCACAGGCCGCCATCTGCGTGCTGCACAACAGGTTTGGTCGTCTGCCTGACGTCCTGTCTCTTGCTCAGGAGGGAGTAGCGGGGGGAGAAAGCCCCCCAGCAGCAGCGGCAGCAGCTCAATCGAGTAAGTCGACCAACCAGTCCTTCAACCTGCCACAGGGGTCCCTCACAGTGGGCGTCGAGGAGACTGTCAGGATGCTGGTGGCTCTAGACAACACGAAGAACACGTCGATGCAGCACCCCCCGATTGTACCGACTTGGCTGCGCGTCCGGTCCAAACGCCTTCCCTGCAGCGGTGAGCCTTGCCTCCCCAATGTCACGAACAGCCGAAGCAGCAGCCAGCGGCACCTGTGGAGCAACGGCCCGACGTCCCGATACCATTCGTTGACGTTCTGTAACTTTTCGGCCCAGTGGTCGAGTGGACACCCCTTCCGAGGATCCACCGAGCCGAACATCATCCCCTCCTATCTGCCTAACCGCGCGGCGGCCACCAGTCCCGTTCTCTCCCCCGAGACGCCAGGCATGCTGATGACGTCAGTCACGGCCGAGCAGGCGAGAGAGATGACGTTGAAGATGTCTGCCAACTCTTCTTTTCTGACATCTTCGGGTGCACGCCGGTCGCCGGTCGAGGAGGCGGTGGTTGTAGGGGTGGGAGATCTCTCATCTGCAGGAGAAGCGCAGTCACAGGCAGCTGCAACGGCAACACACACGGACCCCAAAAAAGCAACAGGGGCAGGATCGCAGCCTGGTGCCTTCCCGGTTTTAGTGGACGGAGTTCTGTATGGCAATTGGCAGGCAATTAGGTCGGTCAGTGCATGGCGTTCCTTCTTCCTTCCTTCCCTCCTTTTGCCCTTGCTTGCTTGCTTCTTGAGGTCGGTCAGTGCATGGCGTTCCTTCTTCCTTCCTTCCTTCCTTCCTTTTGCCCTTGCTTGCTTCTTGAGGTCGGTCAGACGGGGGGCCAATTTTTTTCTCTATTGTTTTCACACAGATTTCTTCTTACATACATAAATAAATAAAGAAATACATAAAAGAATTTGTATGAAAATAAATGCACGCTTCTTGAGGTCGGTCAAACGCTTGGCCAATTTTTTCTTTCTCTGGCCCGAAACAATGTCATGGATGTTCTTTCTCTCCGCAGCAATCCACACGAGTGCGTTTTTCTCTTCCTGGTCTTTCTCGTTTCGCTCTGTACAGCCAAAACGGGAAAATGCAAATTAAATCATCCACCGACCCTTAAACCAACCCGCCTTTTTATTTGTGCGATGATGTCATTGTCGATCCATGATTGCAGAATCGTCCCCTGTCGTCCATGGGGTCCCTCATCCCCCCCTCTTCGGGTTCCGATCTCCACCATCGCGTCTTATGCCATGGAAAATGTTTGATTGATTAGATGGTTCCCACTGCGATTTCGTCAGGGGGCTCAGTCAATTAAGGCATTGTTGGCCAATAAAAGCTGTAAAGTCAATTGTGCTGGTCAGGCCTTTTACAATGCTAGTCTGGGTCTAGATCGATTGAGCTTAAACCACCAAACGGTGTAAGCCTACCCCTAGCAGTGGACCGCGGGGGAACCTGGAACATATTAATAAATCCTAATCCTAAATCCTAATCGTAGATCAATTAAACTTTTAGTCCTATAAAGCTACAACATAACGCACAGGCCCTTAGTCTTTAACTAATTTTCTTTAATAAATGTTAATGAACGTACAATCTAGCGTATGATCATCATCGTCATTAGGTTAGGGATTCACCTACAACCAATCATCATCATCATCATTCACTATCGCTATCGGCCAATAAATCTAGAAATAAATGAGCGTTTAGCGTTTGATTAGTTCAATACGGAGCATCGCAGCTGGACACACTGCTAAGGCTAGTGCTAGGGTAGTTTTCTGTCACAAAGGAAGATAACATAAGCAAGAATGGCTTTTCCGTGACGGTCATTCACTGAATTCCCACGGCAAGGCAGAGTAGTCTTACATTTCTATACAAAACGCATGACTTCGTCCTTTTTCTGCTGAAATCTAGCTCAATCAGAAAAGAACTAGGAAAAGAAGAGTAAAAGAACTCTATTTTGATTAGCTAAGTTAGATTGCATACCCTTTTATCTTTATATCTCGCCCCAAAACTCCTTAAATTTTGCCTAATTCTGCCTGCCTGTTTTGAAGCAGACGGTCTAGCAGACGGTGGTAGAAAGGTGGAGACGGCTGTGGAGACGGGCAAAAAACTGAAGTCTGACCTAGCTTTATCCCCATCCAGCGATTCACTTTCCAAAAAGGGAGAAAACCTCATCCATCTGACCTCGTTGCCAGTTTTCTACACTTTGTATGCATGCGTGCGAACTACTTGTGCCGTCTAACTGCAGGTTGGTGAGGAACCGTTAAGAGCTGTTGTCTGTTCCCTAGGTAGGTTTGCAGAACTGCCAAAACTGCTTTTCGCGCCTCCTTCTTCATCTTTCTCCATCTTCTTTCTCAAATGCAAGCGCTTTCTCTTTCCTCGCAAAAAGGTTTCACAACGGCATCATGTAGAAGTGAGACTTGCTTCCCAATCAAACGATGGATGCTAGAACGGATACCAATTTTTGAGCTAAACTGATGGTTCTACAAGTAAAGAGGCAAAGTGTCTCTCGTCGTTGCTCTCAATGTCTCTCATTCTAGGTGGAATTCAATGTGAAATATATCAGCCAGATGCTACTAGTAGTGATAGGGTAGTCTTGACTTTATAGTCACAACGTCCGAAGCTCAAGTCTCATCCGTATAATTTAAGTCTGTCAGTATCTGTCAGATATAACAAGAAGTCTGTTTTTCACGTTTTTTCACTGAGTTAAATAAGATGCAGTAGCTAGATTAGCTTAGATATTTGCGGAATCTGTCGTCAATATACATATAATAAGTTGATTACATATGAAATCAAGCTAGAATCTTTGGTTATCAATCGATCGGTAACCAATTTTTGGTTAGAAAGGGTTTTTCATATTCAATTTGACTGCTAGTATATGGTAATCAATTTTTTTTATGGCGGTTGCAGTGTTGCTCTTCATGCATGTACATCCCCAACCGGCTCCTAGGAATTGATTACATACCAGTTAGGATTGGTTACCAACTTGTTACATGTGAAGTCGTTAATCGGGCTGCACGATGGAAGTCTTATATGTGTGACGGCTACGACTCTAGCCATGACTCTGGACAATGGATGTACACCGGGGCCTATAGAGCGGTATACAATGCAATGAAGCTATGGTAAGAGAAGAATTGTAAGAATTGTAATCTTAAATATAAACGTAAATAGATGCTACTAACATGGTTAGGATTTAACTTAGGAAGGTGATTGAAGTACTAGTGTTACTGGCAGTATATCGATCGTCAAACACCTTGAAACAAGTTATAGTAAATAAGTGAAGATAAATACTAAAAGTTAGACTAAAGCTTGGGCTAGAGCGTTCCTAGTTTTTTTTTTAATTAATATTAAAAAAAATAATAACATGCAGGTTAAAAATTTTAAAATAACGTCGTCATTGCAACAAACATCCTTTTAAAAAAAAAGCTAGGCGTAGGACATCAAAATCAAATAATAAAACATAACGTCATTTTTTGGAGTTTTTTTTTTAAATATTTAATTTTGGTTTTTTTATTTTTGAAACCATCAAAATATAAGTGAAAACACTAGTCAAGACATAAGTTCTAACTGAAGTTTATTAAAAAGTTTAACCCTAGGCTCTGCACTACATTAAAAAAAAAAATAAAAGAAGATGCCGGCGGGAAATAATGGGTGGGTCGGTGGATGGGCAGAGGTGCCAATTGAGATTGTCTGATGTACCGTTATCAAAATTCTTGAAGAAGGAAATGCAAAAATTATATAATTCAGCCTATCGTGTACAGACTGAATTCAAGATTCATCTTTATTCAAATCTATAAAATTGTTTTCAAAAATCCCAAATTAAACAATTTATTTGAATTTTTGAACACGTTTTTAGGTGACCGAAAGGTTCTAGTAGCAACCTATAGGTCAAACTTTATATTTTTTACATTTGAATTTTAATATCCTACGCCTAAAAAAAAAGTCGTTGCATGATATTAATTATTCTAGTAATTATCACTGATAATTTCAATTTATTAGAGACTTCTTTTCTAGCAAGAGCATTTGTGAAAGCCTAGCTAGGACGCTAGCTAAACCTCCAGGCACTTGGCCCTTCATGCACCGTATACACAATAATAACAACAAAAGTTTTAAATCTTTTTTTTTGCTATAATTCATTGGAAGGTTTCGTCTGCTCGACGCGCCATAGACATGCATTCCCTTGCGGGTCCGTTGATCGATCAACTGACTTCAACATGCTACATTCTCAGTGTCAATTTCTCACCGATGGCCGCGGTCTAATGACTGCAAGGTGGGGGAAAATGCACCTCAAGGGGGGGTTATGACTCAGGTTCCAACTAGATTGTGACAAAAGCTGTCCATGCGTGGCTCGCTCTTTCGGGATATGCATAATAGGATCCAGCAACATGTCCTGCGGCCCTTCCTTGCCCAGTGCAGACAGACAGGCAGACGAGAGAGAGAGAGAGAGAGAGAGAGAGAGAGAGAGAAAGGAAGCAGGAAGGGCATAGGCGTTGGAGTACGAACATGACGAACAAAAAGAGTGCAGTGAAGCCACCCGACACAACAGCACCGTGTCCCGGAAGACTTCGGCGTCTTACTGCTGGGTCGACGCAAGAAACCTCTTCCTATTCGACGATCGTTTACTCCCTCCACCATGCACCAGCCAAACCACTGCCAAAATAACAAGACATAGTGCAAACAATCGAAGAACAGACACAGCCGTCGACCCGCTTTTCATCTCCAGGAGGGTCCCCACCCTCTGTCACACCAAATCCTCACGAGGAGGAACGGCCTACATCTCGAGAGTGCTTCATAATTAAGCAGGAGACACGCGCACCTTTCCAAAACACGTGCTCACACCCAAAACCAAACCCAACCCGCTTTACGACTCCCCCCTTGGGAAGGCCGAAATTGGGGAGGCAAACGGGCAAGCAGGAAGGCCGAAATTGGGACGGCAAACGGGCAAGCAGGAAGGCCGAAATTGGGAAGGCAAACGGGCAAGCAGGAAGGCCGAAATTGGGACGGCAAACGGGCAAGCAGGAAGGCCGAAATTGGGAAGGCAAACGGGCAAGCAGGAAGGCCGAAATTGGGAAGGCAAATGGGCGGGCAGGAAGACCGAAATTGGGAAGGCAAACGGGCAAGCAGGAAGGCCGAAATTGGGAAGGCAAACGGGCGGGCAGGAAGACCGAAATTGGGAAGGCAAACGGGCAAGCAGGAAGGGCCGAAATTGGGAAGGCAAACGGGCGGGCAGGAAGACCAAAATTGGGAAGGCAAACGGGCAAGCAGGAAGGCCGAAATTGGGAAGGCAAATGGGCGGGCAGGAAGACCGAAATTGGGAAGGCAAACGGGTGGGCAAGAAGGCGACAAATGAGAAGGCATTGAGGCAGACAGAAAGGCTGAGATCTGGAAGGCAGTCAGGCAGGCAAGAAGACCGAAGTTTCGAAGGAAAGTCAGGCAGGCAGAGAAGAACAGAGGCTCGGCACGTAGGGGCGCTGCTCCCTCTCACAGTCTGAAGACTGCGGCCGTAACCAAGACGCAAAGACCTACCTGTGTGGGAGTTGAAGAAGGGCTGGGGCACAGAACAAACGTCTCCCGAAGAAGACCCAAGACCTGCAAAGAGCAGAGAAGTGGGGCAGCGGTGAGCAACAGACGCAAAGGGCAGACCGATTAGTCGATCAGAAACCACAGTGGCTACATAGAAACACTCACAGACATTGCAAAAAGCACTTCAGATGCACCAAGACGGCTCATCATCTCGGCAAACAAGATTTTTTCAATCCCTCACTGGGGGTCCTCTGCCAGGGGTACGAAACTCTACAGATTCGTCCCCGTGGTGGAGGGGGGGTCTGACCTGCTCTCAGCTTTTCCTCCATCCTGGGCACGCTCTCCGTTGGCAGAAGAATAAGGATGGACAGAGGAGAACCAAACAAACAACACAAACAACACCAACCGTCTCCGCCACTGTCTAGTTACACAACAAGAGGACTCTGCAGACACGAACCAGTAGACGTACTTGAAAGTTTGAACTCGCTTTTAGTAGAGGTACCTGTTGGGGATGTGTTGGACACAAAGAGAGTTCATATCGTTGTGGTGCCTGTTCTTCCGAACTTTTTCGATCTCAGCCACGTGTACAAGACTCATTTTCTGTGTCTCGCCATGTCTCGCCCGCGACCGCCTCATGCATGCATGCAGGCGGCCCTGGCAACCCGCGCGCGGCCTCTGCGGAGATTTTTTTCTCTAATTTCAGGCTAATTTTCAGCTGTCATCAGCATTCATCAGCTCTCTCCAGATCGTTGCTCATGCAGTTGCCTTTCCGATCAACTTTTGTTTGAGGCTCCTCGCACGTCCCTCATACGTCCCTCTCCTTTCGTTTGCAATCCTGCCAGACCAATCGAAACAAGTCAATAAGATCGATCGACTGCCTCTTGTTCTGCGAGTGGGAACACAAGGTCTTATCACTCTGTCGACTTTTCTTGTCAGGCTCTTTACTGTGCTTCTTATTTAATAAAATGCTCTCTGAGGAAAAAGGCAAGCTTCTGTTCGGTCTGCTTCATGACGCCAAACTTCTGAAGCGTACGGCGTCCATTGAAGAGTTCCTCGAGGTGTGGAATGCTCCCTCCTTCCAGGGTTCGGGAACTCCGGACGGTGGAGATGGCGGGTAGCGAGATGAGGGAAAGGAGGAGAAGGAAGGGGGTGGCGACAAGGCTGGAAGTGGTGAGGGCAGCGGGGGAAGGAGGACGATTTTTTCAGTGTGCCTGGAGATGGCCAAGAGGGCGAGGACGGGAAGGGGAAAAATCAGAAGGACGGAGACGGAGATAAGGGGGACTCAGACTCTGAAGTTGAAATTGTCGGGACGTCTGCGTGGCGCTGCGTGGTTGCCTGCAGGAACCACAAACAGGTTTGAGCAGTGTTATTTCATTGTCCTCTTCCCTCTCCTTATCATGGTCTTTGAATCCCTCTTCAAGAGGGTGAAGAAGATGATCCCTCAGCAAAAGGTGACCATGCAGCAGCACCGTCTTCTCCGTCTGGGCACCCGTCTCTACGATGAGCACAGAGAGGCAGAGGCAAGGGAGGGAGACGAGCGGGTGGTGCCCAACGACCGCCTGCACCCGATTCTAGACAGGTTGTTCCAGGTGAGGAGCGGCAGACAACAGGACCGGGGGCAGAAGTGCGTGGGAGAGACTTTCACGAGACTTTCACGAAGTGCGTGGGAGGACTTGCAGAAGTGCTGCAAAGGTGGGGGAAAAGAAGGAGCTCGAGAAGTACATGAAGGAGCTGTCAGGAGGGGTCCAGTTGACCACCATGTCCTGGTTGGAGGGCAAGGGGAAAAAGAGACAGCAAAAATCCAACCCCCCCAAAGCCGAGTACATCGGGTGTCTCGAGCTGCCGATCATCAAGGGGCAGGGGAAGGGAGGAAGTACTCGGGAAGTACTCTCTCGAGGAGGTACTCGGTGAGTACTTCAAGGTGGACAAGACGAGCTTCAAGGGGGCTAACAAGTATTTGGCCGATGAGGAGCAAAAAAAGTTCGTCAACGCAGAGTCAAAGATATCTCTTCGCTCGCTCAGCCCCTCTGTTTTTATTTTTATGAAGAGACTCTACGGTTGTTTTCTCGATCTCTTCTTTTGCCAAGCCTTTTGTCTGTCTTCCGGGCTGTCTCCCTCTCATATTGATCGCATCGACGCTTCATATTAATCGCATCGACGCAACAACCCTAGCAACGACCTCGGTTTGCTAGTTGTTATAATTAGGTGCATCTGGGCCGGTTCACTTCTAGATATGCATCGAATTAAGTTTTTATGTAACATTTACTACTAGTACATATACTATTGATTGATTGATTGATTGATTGATTGATAGGGTGATTTAAGAGTTACTGTTGGAGGTTCAGCTTAAAAATTAGTTATTAGAAAAATTATAACTTTGTACCAGTTACTGGGAGCCTCGAAACCCCCTGGTAATGAACTTTCACAACGACAAAATCAGTATGTTCTAAGATGGTTTCATATGTAAAAGTAAATTTAAGTAATTCCAAAAAATGTATAACATAAAGTTTGCATATATATTAAACTACATTAAACCTTTATAGCAAGTTTATACGTAAAATGTCGGTTTGCATGTATTTTGTCATGCAATAATTCAGATAAATCATTTTTGCAGTGTTTTTATGATTGAATTGATACACTCACAGCAGTAAAAAGTTATAGCGCCTGGGGTAAAAAGGGTGGAGGTTGTCTCATGGGGATGATGCGGTAAAGAAAAACTTCCAAAAAAAATTTTGTGCATACCTCTGTGGGCAAACAAAACTAGGTACGATCTGTAAAGTTATTTTTATAATAAAGTCTTACTGCAGACTTTAGACTTTAAAACTTTTTTGGTTTTAAAACTTTAAGAATAAAAAGCTTGAATATATTGATTTGTTGTTTAAGATTGTTTATAGCCTTTAAAATCCTTTAAAAACATTTTTCAATGTGACAATGTATAACAAAAAATTTTTAAAGTGCGTTTCAAAAGTTATATTTTAGAGTCTACAGACTCAAACCAGACTTTAAACTTTATTTCACTTTAAAACTTTACAGATCACACCTAGAAACAAAAGCTTCTTCCCCATACCCTGCATGGCTGTGAGCAATACACTGGATATATACTAGTTCAGACGGTAACATCATAGCAAAGTGTGTCGCCATTTCGTACGTGTGAAGTTTCATGCAGTTCCGTATGACTGCATATAAATATTAATGAACCTAATAATGGTTTCAACAAGCTTTAATTTTATGTTTAACAAGTGATCCTAAGTGATCTAAGTGATGTTAATGGTTGTACTACTGAGTCTTCTAAAACAAAGATGTTACACTGACGTCTAGTTTGATAACAGTTACTATAGTGTTTTGACTATTCGTAAATTACTTCCTACTGTACTTTCGTACTAGAGTTTAAAAGTTATACTTTTTTTCTATTTTTTGTAACTTCGTAGGTCCAACCCCCCTCCAGTTACTAAATTAATTCCGTAACTCTTAAATGATATATGTAACTACTAGTACGTGCATATGGTTGAAGTGTTGTTTTCAATTTTTGTAGAGTTTTTCTCTTTTGTCACGCCGTTGCCTTTGTTGTCGCTTCAACTTTAGTACTTGCTTCAGATCACAGCCTGTTTTCCCCAGTTTGGCCACTAGCGTGGCCTTCGCTGGCATCTTTGACTTTAGTATCGATTTTAACAGCCGGACTTTGATCCGGACGAGAACTACGACTCACAGAGCGCAGAGAGACCGACGGATTGATGGACACCCCCCCTGCAGAAGCAACCGAAACAGAAACGCTGGCACTGCCCTGCGCAAACCTCTCCCTCTCTCTTTCCCTCTCACGCAAAGCACCACGTCGAGCCAGACGCCGAATTTGATTGGAGGACGTGACGGAGGACGTCCCAAGTCCCAACCCAGTGACAGCCCCCGTCGAGCTCATA